>JALPQI010006594.1:0-65977 GCA_025490895.1 Thaumatotibia leucotreta | reverse complement strand
TTACGAATCTCGGCCATGGCCGAGGGTCCCGGCCATTTTTATATCTCGGCTCGATCTTTGGCCGAGAATGCCGAGATCGAGACCGAGACCAAGATCTCGGTCGGACCTTAGCTGTCATAGTGATCACGTTCCCGACAAAGTAGACTTTTTCGTGGAATACACCTCAAGTTCTTCACCACAGAACAGTTCTGCGCACTGAATTGTAAGACAGGACCTGACAATGTAGGTATAAGCGAATAATGTAAATGCAATGTAAACGGGTGGTTGCCGGCAAAGTAGACTTTTTCGCGGATTACACCTCAAGTTCTTCACTACAGAACAGTTCTGCGCACCGAATTGTAAGACAGGACCTGACAATGTAGGTATTAGCGAATAATGTAAATGCAATGTAAACGGGTGGTTGCCGGCGGGGTGCCATTTGTCGCCGTCTCATTTACATGCGCAGGCGCCTTCAGCCGGCGTTGTTCCACGCTTACCGAGCATGCGCGAAAACGGTCTCCGATTTCTATATCGGTAAAGGGCCTAATTTTGGTGGTATAATTTTTGCCGAAGTTTCTATTCGTTACAATGTGCTACTTTGTCATTTGAAGCAGGCACCGACCTTATACAAATGACGAAGTATAACATTGAGCAGTTTAGAAAATGATGCTACCGAAATTAAGCGGTTTAAACGCTCTGATATTCACCCTAAAATGGTTGGCGGCTGTTTCATGAAGTCAAATTATGATGGAGCAGATCTATTCCTAAGCCTACGAAAGGCTAAATCAGACAGAAATAATAAGGGATAAGGAGAGGCCTCTCAGGCCTATATCCAGAAGTAGGCTGAAGTAGGGGTGATGATGTAATGTGATAAGAAGATGCAGTTCCTGTGTTTTAATTCAGTTGCAGTTATTTATTCAAAAACCACTTTGAATGTACATGTCACATTAAATAATAAAAGTCGCTATGTATGGTTATGGAACCAAAAAATAAATAGTTGCCCCCTTATTCATAAACGTCTCCTAACTTAGCAAGCCGCTACGTATTGTTTGTCCCTTTCGGCCTTATCATGTATGTATGAGCGACAGGGACAAACGATACTTAGCAGCTTTCTAAGTTAGGAGACATTTTATGAATGGATTGGTCTATAATTTAGACATCCATTATAAAAACGTTGATCGTGGACATTGTGGTTCTCGCTATTAAATTAGTAATGGCGACAATAGTGCGAAAAACATAAAATTCGAAACAAGTGGCGATGTTTGAAATCGACACGAGTTACGAATTTCCTTTTTGCACGTGTCTCGTACGACGTTTTTTAGTACAGATGGCCCTCCGAAGTTTTGGACCTGACGTAAAATGAGCCACTTCTCGCACTAGCGCCTAAAAAGGCATCATCTGTACTAAAAAGGTACATTATACAGGATGTAAGTCTAATACGGGCGAAGCTCTTAACGGGTGTTAGTTTACGACATAATAAGTACATTCAAATAACATTTACTTAAAATTAGAGCAACAAAATTTTCCATACAAAATAATTTGGCGCGCAATGTAGAGCAACATACGCGAGTTAAAGACTCGATGACAGCTAATTTCAAAAGCAGATGACATAACTGCCATATCAACAATAACAAATGTTCGTACCTACATTGCTGCTCCGATAATCCTAAAAAAAATCTGTGGGCTCATAATTGAGAGTAACTTTAAAAAAACCTTGTAATTCATGATTACACTAATGAATCCCATGCCTGGTTTAATTAATCGCCCGTATTAGACTTACACACTGTATAGGTTTTCCACAAAACAGAAAAAGCAGCACGTTAACAAAACGTTATTTTTGTTCTGTGAGGTTTTCAGAGGCCACGTTACTCTAGATCCAACGTGCCCGCGTTTGCGCATAAAATGGGAATACAAAGCCAGTTATTACTGGACAAATTATTGCGATTGCCGACAAGTAATGAGCCCGAGTATTGAATGTTCGTGTGGGAAGCGATAAGTGACCAGTAGGAAGATGCGGGAACGTTGCTTATTTAATATTTAGCATACGATAAAAAAATACTTTGTACCTACCTACAAGATTATCAGTAGAGCGAAGGCGGATTTTTTCAAGACCTTAGTTTTAAGTTTACTTAAGTAAACTATATGACCGTATTGTGAAAACACAAATCAAATTATTTATTAACTAAATATTATCTAAATACACTCGCGGTCAATGAATACGGGTCAGGTGGATTTTTTCATAGAAAATAGTGGAAACATGGTGATTACAAATATTTATAATACAAGTGGAACCGTTTTTAACATCAAATTGTATTGGAATTTCCCTGAAGTTTTCACCCGATCCGAAAAACACGGAACTTTATCGTCAGATGACTCCGTAGATATAAAAATAGCAATTCATGATTAAAGAACTCGATTTACCATACATTTTAGGTGGTTTTCTTAAACGGTCTACATTTTTGTCCATACAAACCGACCTAACGACAATTTTAAAGTTTTTTTGAGTTTATTTATAAATTTAGGGAAATTCCAATACAACCTGATTTAAACCTAGATTTTACCTACCTACACTACAAATATTTTAAATCTCCATTTTTGCATTATTTTCTATGAAAATAACCACCTGACCCGTTTTCATTGCCGGAGTGTGTATTTTGATTTCTGCTTTTATTTTTTCCCCAGTAGTCACACTACTTAATACTATATAAATTATAAATATTGGATGTCATGTACCAAAGAAAAGACGACCAAGATCACCAACGTCCGAGGTGGGGATCGAACCCACGTGCTCAGCTTTCGCGGCTGATGCACCCCTGGGCCACTCGGTCTCGGTCTTGTGGTCGGTTAAAATGAACTGACTAATGAATCTAATGATATTTTTAGTTCATAAGTTTTCATAAATGACATAAAATACAGATGGCGCTAGCGTCATGTAAACATCGCTTTGCGGCTAAATTGTGTAAAAAAATAGTTATTCCATCATTTTAAGCTAAAAAATACGAACAATATGTGGAGAAGTGAATAATAGCTCTGTGAAAATGTTATCTAATTGAATAGTGAACAACTTTGTTGATAAAAGTGCAATTTTAGTTCTATATTGTAATAGAGAAAACTATCGTTGTTAAACTGTTTTTTCTTTGTAACCAGTGAAAGTGACACTTCTAAATAATCAACGTGACTCTAAAATAACACCAAGTTTGCGTAAATACAAAGCAAAAACTAAAAAAAAAGCAAACACAGAGTTGATTAAAAATCAGACTCTACCCACTTTTGAAGCTAGTGTTATCGCTGACCGTAATACCGTGTTCGGGGCGACTCTTACGTCGAGACAAAACTATTGATTACAGCGCCATCTAGTGAACTTCCATTGCAACGGCTCTACGTAAATAGTTCTGCTACTCAACACTAGAGGGAGTAAACGCGATTAACATGAGTAAAACAAATAATAAATCAACTACAAGATTGTCAAATCAAAAACCCATATTGACCTGTACAAAATGTAAAAGAATAGCGGACCCCAAGAAAAGCGCAAAATGCACAAACTGTCAATCAATTTTACACTTTGACTGCGACGGCTACTCTGAAAAGCTTTTTCAAATGTTGGATACGCAAAAGAAGGAAATTTGGAAGTGCAAGGCATGTAAAGGAAAAGGAGCATCAGCACCAAATAAACCGGTACTATTGCCTTCAAATATTACGATACGGAAAAATAAAAAGACCAAAACCACAGCTCAAGAACCATTCCTACCATCTGCTGCCAACTTGCAAGTACTTACAAATGAGACGACCAAATCCTCCTCATGTCAATCACCCTCAGAAGCGAATATAGAAGTAAGCGCTGTAAGCACTCCTAACGCCTGCAAAGCTGATGAGGTCGTAGAAATGTCAAATTACGACTTAAAAATACACGACAATGCACCATCCGACGCTGACTTAATACATACGGATGAAACCTCTGAACTTACCAGGGAGCAGAGTATGACTTCGCTCCCGGAAACAGGCTCCCAGTTAACTACCAAAAACGAGTCATTTGTTAATTTAACTCAACCACAGGAAAAACTATCAAAAAGCGAGGATTTTTCTGTTAATGAGATGATAACAATATTTGAAATGAAAGAAAAAATAAATCACCTTTCTGCTGAACTAGCCACTACTCAAAATCAGTTTGACGAGATAAGTATCGAAAATAACGGCTTGCAAAGGAAAATTAGTAGACTGGAAGCAGAAAATGCGACACTAAAAAACCTATGCCACTCGTCGAACTTCAGCTCGATTTCACATAAGGGTAAAAAAAAAGAGACTCATTGTACTTTACCGACAGACGCCCTGCTTTTACTCCGATAAATTTCTCTTCGAGACCTTCTTCACCAGATGGTGATGGTGCCAAATCCTATCAAGATTGTAATTACATGGCGGAACTGTACAACATAAAAAAACTAGTTCAAACCCTGGAGGAGAGACTTGAAGAGTATAAAAAACAGGTTTTCTCTCTCGGCGCGCAAGTCAAAACTCTATCCCAAAAATTACTTGTCTATAATGACACAGATAATTACACTTTACCTATGTGACGTCGCTGACGTGAAATCGCTAATAAATAACCAATCGACTGCCCCAAAAAAAGTGGAGGGCCCATTGATGCAATCTAAATTATGTGTAATTAGTAATCACTCTAATTATATGCTGCAACTGATACAGCGATCATTTCCGAGCGAAAATGCGTGCCTCTATCTAACACCAGGAGCGGGCACTCGGGAGCTATTTCTCGGGCTCCAACATAAACTACAGGACTTCACCTTCGATGACTTCTGCATCATCAACATCGGCAATGAGGACTTCAAGAGAAGCTCAAACTACGACGACTTAGTACACTACATACAAGAACAGCTCAAGCAAGTTACACATACTAACATTATAATATGCCTACCAACTTTTAAAATAAATGCTCACACCAATATATTAACAAAGCGAATGGAAATGTTCAATAATTTGCTGTATACAGACATTTTGAGTCACGAATATAGCTACATGCTTGATTCTAACCTCCATTTGTCTTATACAAATAAAATGTTTTCCCAGCTCGGAAATGTAAATCGGCAGGGATTTATTACTATCTTTAATGACCTGATAGACCTTTTAAATTCACTCACACATATCGATATGTACAACCCTAAATTAACACCCCACTCTTTTAATAATGATGAACAATTGTCAAATAGTTTTTTTCGAACCTAAATTTAGTCAATTAATCTCTAAAAAATCATTCGACTCTCTGATTATGTTATATCAAAATATGCGTAGTGTTAAGAACAAATGCCACCTTCTAACATCTTTATCAAACGAGGAAACAAATCTAAACATACTTTGTTTAAGTGAAACTTGGCTCACTTATTCAAAACTGGACCTACTACAAGTGGATGGATACCTACTGGCGTCGTCGTACTGTCGATCACACCGCGAAGGGGGTGGTGTGTGTATTCTCATAAAGGAAAGGGACAACATTGAATTCGTTGAATGTAGCGATATAAAAGCGATGTCTATAGAATATGTTTTTGAAGTATGCGGAATAGATCTACCTAAGCATAATTTATTGATAATAAACATCTACTGGCCGGATAGCAAAAGAATGCCCGACACTTTTTATAACTGTTTAACTGAACTTTTACAATTATTACAAAAGAGATACTCTAGCCGAGACATTGTTATAGGAGGCGATCTAAATGTAAATATCTTAGATAATACTACATCATCTTTAAAATTACTCAGCCAAATGAACTGTTTTAATTTTTATCAGCACGTAACAGTACCTACCAGGGTTACTGATACTAGTGCAACTTGTTTGGATCTTCTGTTCACTAATTTTAAAAGGCAAAATTTACAGGTACAAATAAATGATTATGGTCTATCAGACCACAAAGGAATACATGTAACTATACCTTCGAAAATAATTAATACATGTGATAATTGGACATTACGGAAAAGGCAGTTTAATAATCACAACATGACTAATTTTAAAGAATCTCTGAAAAAAATAAACTTTTTCCAAATTTTCGACGAATCTAAAAATGTTAACGACAATTTTAATACCTTTATTACAGTACTTAAAAACATGTTAGATGTGTATATACCTAACATTAAAACTAAACACCAAAATAGGTCTAAAACGACATGGCTCACAAAGGGAATAAAAAAATCGTGTAAGCAAAAAAGACTCTTAAAAATATTCTTATTAACGTGCAACGATAAAACTATTCACAACTACTATAAAAAATATGAAAAAGTTTTAAAAAGAGTAGTCTCTACTTCGAAACGTTTGCAAAATATTAAACGCATGAAAAAATCTAGTAATGTTACCAAATCCATGTGGAATATAATAAAAGAACAGACCAATAAATCACATTTCAAAATAAAAAAGAATATTAAACTTACTTTTCAAGACACTACTTTAGATGACCCTATTGACGTGGCTAATGAGTTCAACAGATATTTTTCACACGTAGGTTTCTGCGAGCATGCAGACCGCCCCTTAGGCCGCCCTGTTGTCTCTGCGGCTGAGAACTCAATGTACCTCTCGCCTGTTACAGTTCAGGAAACTTATAAAATCATTCGCAACCTAAAAAATAAGCGTAGTTTTGGCATAGACGAACTACCTCCTATACTTATTAGAAAGTGTGCACAAGAACTTGCTGCTCCGTTAGCGTGCCTAATTAACCAGTCATTCACTGCAGGAGTTTTCCCTAAAGCTCTTAAACTAGCCATAATCAAACCAGTTTTTAAAAAAGGTAATCAAACAGACTGCTGTAACCACCGGCCGATAGCACTCCTAACTACTTTCTCAAAAATTTTTGAGTCTGCGATGACTACACGGTTGTATTCATTTTGTGAAAAATTTAACGTTTTTAATGAGTCTCAAAACGGATTTAGGAAGAATAGGTCTACAACATTAGCGGTTTTCAAATATATACACAGTATACTAAATATAATAAATAGTAAGCAGTATGCTATTGGCGTTTTGTTGGACATGAGTAAAGCCTACGATAGAGTTAGACACGAAATCCTATTACAAAAATTATTTGGTATTGGTGTCCGAGGAGTAGTCCATAACTGGTTTTCCTCATATCTGGCAAATCGTGTGCAGCTTGTAGAAATCGATCATTATAACTTTGCAACTGGCAATATAACAAAATTACGATCAAGAGAACTTAACGTAACCCAATCTATACCACAAGGGACAGTTCTCGGTTGTATCCTTTTTTTGTTGTATATAAACGACCTGCCTACAATAATAGATATCCCTACCACCATGTTCGCGGATGATATATCACTTGTGATACCATGTAGAGATGACGAAGACTTAGTGAATCAATTGGACTCTGTATTTACAAGTGTAACATCCTGGCTAACCGATCATAACTTACAAGTGAACTTTGCCAAAACGAAATTAATGCAATTTAGGCCATACCAAAGACGAGCTATAAATACAGAATATCAAATGAATGATACATCCCTAGATTGTGTTGAAACTTTTCCGTTGCTTGGAGTTACAATTGATTCTTTATTAAACTGGAAGGAACACATAAATAAAGTAATGTTAAAACTTAGCAGATTTACTTACGCACTCTACAAACTGAAAACATGTACAGATGTTAAAACAGCCACAAGTGCATACTACGCCTATGCACATGCTTGGCTAAAGTATGGTATTGTGTTATGGGGAAACAGTACGGATATGTTGCATTTATTTGTGTTGCAAAAGCGCTGCCTCAGAATCATAGTAAATATAGGGATGCTAGAAAGCTGCAGACGGCATTTCATTGAACAAGACATTCTCACCCTGCCTTCAATATATATCATGGAGGTTTGCGTTTTTGTAAAGCAAAATTCGCACTTGTTTCCTATATACACGCGAGCGGAAAATTTGAGACCTCGCAATAAACTGGAAAGGCCGATGTCAAAAATGCAAATGGTACACTCTGGCCCATTTGCAATGTGTGTCAAAATTTTAAATAAACTACCAGATTGTATTAAACTCGAACCAAACACACGAAAATTCAAACGGGATCTGAGGGCCCTCTTAGTTCGGAAATGTTATAATGACATACTGGATTTCCTATCTGAACAATAATAATAACATAAGCATGATTTTTGAGCTTCTTTGAAACTGGATTTGGGTTTTGATTCAATGTTTGCCAATATTTAAAGTTTTTGTTTGTTTGTTAATTTCTAAGTATAATTATTATGTATATTTTTTACCAATTAATTTAAAACTATTTAATTAATTTGTGTGCATTGACAATTATTAATTATATTCTGTACCGTGTAGGTATTTATTAAGATTGCTGTGCCCTTGCAGGGTTTATGTTCTCGAACTTTTGTAATAATAATATAAGACCTTATGTACAACATGAAACGCAATAAATGATATGAATATGAATATGAATAAGTCATTAGCTCTAGGCGAAAATTATCACATTTATTATTAGATTTTTATCACACTTAAATCGTCACCTTTGTCAGATGATTAATTTGTAGCCATAACCATACTTGAATACTAGTTTGCCCTGGAGCACAGATTAAATTAACTAGGCGCAGTTCCCAGCAATTAAATGCTAAGTTGCTACAACAGTGTCGCCATTAATTCGCCCATCTGTCAACGCCGGCGCAGCTATATTATTCCACTCTAGATATAACGTGCCAAGTAAACAATATCAAAACCAAAATAACAGGTGGCTGTAATAAGAATCCCTATCCATATCTTTCTTGACGCGGCAGAGACGTAGACCGTATGTAAACTCGAAAAACAAAAGATAGACGCTCTAGAAATTTGGTGTTAGAGGTGAGAATGCTCCAAATACGTATCATTTACCGAATTTTGCACCAGTGTTCATACTCTAATAAGAGCTCAACATCACCCAGCGTACGGCCACAGTGCAGTCACGTATGTTCCAATACTTTGGGCATGTCTCCAGGATTGCGACTCCATAGAGCGCGAGTTACGGAGGATACTTCAAGCAAAATGCGCAATAGGCAATTAGGCACCTATACGCCAGACAATCTGCCAGCTGAACAAGATCGCGCGAAGAGCCAGCGATGCTTCAACGTAACACGGCTATTCCGTCAAGAGCGAAACGATAAAAAAGAAGAAATTACTGCATTCGAATTCTAATATCCACTTGGTCCTTCGAACCCGATTGTCATGCATTAATTGGCGCTTTTCAGTTTGAGTGAGATTCAGACAAAACCTGCTTTATAGTTCCCGAGCACGAGTTTCTTAAATTCAAGATAATACCTTTTGGTATAGCAACTTCTCCTTCACTAAACGCACTAGCTCACCACTAGCGCGTATTTTTTAGATTCTACGTCAATATTATTCTTTCATTTTGATTTACTTAATACAACTCTAATTCTTGACAACCAAAACTAACTTCTTATTTACCTATCATCTCTGTTATCGAAGTTGTAATAGGTGAAGTCAGTATACTGGTATGCAATATATGCAATGCACCGCGTCTCCCATGGCATTAATACCTGTCAGCCATATCATTGTATTTATTACCCACAATTTACAATTTTATGCGCATACGTTTATATTTATACTCTATTACGCAAGCGTTAATGTTCGTGAAGATGGGAGCCGGATTAGGAACTTTCACAAAGGAGTCTGTAATCTTGATAAAGATAAGAGTTAATAAGACACTCACACTGATTATAAAGAAATGTAGTATAAGTCAGCAGCTGGCTTGTAAATAGTACTTTTCTCTGTTATAGTGTTCGCATAGCTTGCACGCATCTAGTTACCCGTACGCTCTCTTTCACACGCACGCAGGCAGAATTTCGCTCATGGCAAAAACGCCGGGTGCACGCCATTGGTAATGAAGACGCATAGTTTTTGTTTTGAAGTATGCTATCATTTTTATAAGCAGGCATGTGGAATTGTGGAGTACTGGAAATCATTACATACGAGGAATACCATAGTCGCCATAGTCGGTGAAGAATTATTACCGGGATTTACAATTGCAGCTTTTTACTTTATCACATAATTATTAATTCTTTGATCACTGGAAAAGTACATATCAGAAATTTATGTCCTAAAAATAATAATGAGTAGCTAAGCATGAAAAACTATGCGTCGACAACATGCAGGAAGATTTGAGAGATTTCTGTACACACATAGATAAATAAGTGCTCGTAAAAGGGGGCAAGGTGCGGTTGGTGATAGGTAATTTCGGAAGGGATATTATGTAAAATCACTAAACTTGTATTGTAACGACGTAAGATTGAAGATGCCATATAATTGTTACTGACTAGGGCAGGTACATACTTTTACTTTACCAGCAATTTTGGACTTTGGTTGATAAAAGTTTACTTTTCTCACCCAAAAATACACTGCGTAAAACCGCTTCAAAAATGGTAGACCATAAGTATTTTTGGCTCATGGCTCTCAGGGTCGAGTAAAGCAAGTCTGTCTGCAGAAGATTTAGACACCACCTTTAAAAACCTTTTGTTACGAACGTGTTCCTCCTCCTGTTTTGACTAAACCAGCACATTTTGCGTCAACAGATTGGTGGAAGTGAATGGCACGAGCGTCCTATCGTGCCGCAGCGTGGAAGAGCTGCAACGCGCGGCTAGCGCAGCGTCGCCGGCGCGGCTGGTGCTACTGCGGGCTCCGCGTTCGCCAGACAGCCCCGCCCGTCCTGACGTCACTCCTGAACCTGTGCCGGCTACACCCAATACCTTCACACAGGTAGGCTAACCCCCTTATTCATAAATATCTCCTAACTTAGCCATTAAGTGTTGTTTGTCCCTTTCGCTCATACACATGTATTGATAAGACCGTGACAAGCAATACTTAGCGGCTTGCTAAGTTAGGAGACGTATATGAATAAAGGGTAAATTGACAGACGCCGCATTTTTAAAGTGTCAAATCAATATGGAAGTCCATAATAATATCATAAATGCGAAAGTATCTCTTTTTATTTATGTTGATTATCCCGGAGATTATTTATGTTGCATACCCTGGTCACGGCACCTAATTGGAACAATCAAGTCCACTGTGCGTGCCCGACATATGGACTCACTGATAGCCTCTATTGCAAAATCATAAAGTACCATCACCAAATAAGCTAGAAATATGGTCTACTACTCTTCTACTTCATTACCGTGGTATAGAGTCGAAAAGTGGTAACCATTTTTTGGCTCCACAAATGCCAAACTGGGCCAGCGAACGTGGTAACGTAAAAATGTTAAGAATTTCTCGTTGATAGGCAAATCACAATATGAAACTGAAATAGAAGTAAAAACACCAATTTTACCTAACGACGAGTTAACCCTTTGACCGCCAGACTGCGAAGGAATATGCTGAGCTCCAGACGCCACGCGTTCAAGATTATTTAAGCGAAATTGAACTTTACGATTTACCAATTTACGTAAGTCGCTATTGTATCGGAAACTTTGACGACGGTAGCCGTCGTTGGCGTTTGTAGCAAGACTTTCCGGCGTCGCCTATAGCCTAGTGTGGCTGTCAAAAGGTTATAGATGTACAATTTCGAGTTGCGGGCGATATTTTAACGTCAATTCAAATTACTAACTACAGAACGAGGCAGCTTCTCTACGTGCCGAGCTTGGTGCGCTTCGGTCGGCAGCTGAGCACGCGCAGCGCGCCAAGGAGGGGCTCCGCGCCGACAACACGCGCCTCACGCACCGCATCTCCTACCTCGAGGAGCAGGTCGCTGAGCTACTGGCGAGGCATCCACAGGTACCTTCAGGACAAGGCACTCACTGTGCTATAGATAATAACAATAGATGAGCATTCCATGAAAAGATCTCGTTTTGTCGTTTACTATGTTACTTCATATGTTGTTTTCTGATTTCACCCCTCAAAAGTATTGAAAAGGCAGTGTCGCTTAAGTGACATTTGCGTGGAATACCCCTACCATGTACATTCAAGGCCATTCCAACTCTGTTCTGGAAGGATGGAATCAGGCTAGAATCTGACCAGACAAAATCAATAAGACAAATCAATTCTTCTGTTACAGCTCCAGACGGTCAGCAGCAGCGACAGCTGTATAACAGTCAATAAAACAAAGAAGAACGTCACCAACATCAGCATCAGTTCCGAGCCGCAGGCTAAGAGCCCCAAATCCGAGGTTCAAGTGTTTCAAAAGGGTCCAGACATTACAGCCATTGTGGCAAAGCTACCAGGGCTGGATGGGGCTGAGTCGAGCTTGCCGCTGATGCGGCCGAGGTCTAACGCGTCCGGTGCGTCCAGCCGCGCTGCGATTTCCCCCCGCGCGTCGCCCGCACCTCCCACGTCCCGCGCTCACTCCTCCCACAGCATGGAACCTCGCTCCCGTATGAGACATTCCCTGTCTCACCACTGCATCCATGCAGCAGATTACAGCGCGGAAACTGACGCCGCCATACGCATGATCGAGCGCAACCAAAGACACATGGAAAAGCAGCGACTCAAATCTGAGAAGCTTAATCGTTCTAAGGAAGACCACTTCCGTTCAGACAGTGATTTAGAGATGAACTCGCGAGCTAGTGCACCGCCTGACCGACATTATGAAATCAAAAAGGCTGCCGATAGGATAGAAGAAAGTATAAAGAAGACTAACTGGGCGGAGAGGAAAACACTGTCAATAATAGAACAGCTCAAACGCTCGCAACGGTTAAGAAAGCTAAAGAAGAATGACAGTGCAGAGGACGTCCACGTAGAATCGGAGCGGCACTACATGTACAATAGGATAGACGGGAAAGTTCTAGAAAACGCGCACAAATCTAGCAGAAGAACGTCTAAACTTCACTCTCGGAGCGCCAAGTCTTCGGAATTTGAATCTGAATCAGATTACCCGAACGGAGATATGTACTGTAGCTCGCCGCGGATTGATTACGGATCTGAAACCTGCTCGACGAGATTGAGTCACTATAAGAAGAACGATGATAGGAGTGAGGTGAAGAGTAGACCAACGCCTCCACGGAAGCCTTTACGTCTATCACTTCATAAAGCAAGAAGCGCGCATTCGCTCATGAATGGATCAGAGTCTGAAACGCCCAGTAGACCTCCATCAGACATGAACGGAGAGGAATCCTGTAAGAAGCCAGTAAAGAGAACGCACGCTAGTGACAAGTGGGGTCGTGAGAGACGGAGTGACGGTGGACGGGCGACGCCGCGGCCTATCAGGAGACATGCTGGACTAAGTTCCTGTGAGACGCCGGCGGCTGATGACTTGTATCCAGAAACGCATACGCCGTTGCGGGCGATGAGCGCTGTTAGTTCTGGGAAATGGTGCTAGCATTTGGCGAAGGTCTATTCTGAAGCAGGAATCCAAGATATATTAATCAGCAATTTGAGCCAAGGGGTATATTGGCTATTGTACCTATAATTGTGAAAGTTTTATAGATCTTTTTATATTTTTATATTATACGCATTGACTGTGACATTGCAGGACAGTGGCGCTAACACTGTGTTAAAAATATATATTTAGGTGTATTTTTGTAAGATAATTATTGTATTTAGGCATGTTAAAATTTGCAACATATGTATAGCTGAAGCTCCATTGAGGCTATTTTAATAACATTTGAAGCTATAATTTTAGGGACCAGTTCAAAAGTTGTAGGTAGGCTGATTGCCAGAGATCAGATATATCGAAGGCTCGTAGCGGTGTGTTTTGGTAACTCCTTCCGAACTTGCTTCCAGTTTCATCCAAGTATTAGCGGGCAAGTTTTGAGCAATTTGGCCCTCCGATATAACTGGTGACGGTTGTAAGGTTGGCTGCAAGTGAACCCAGTTTATAAGTGGATCCATGAATTGGGTATGTATATAGTTCTTCAGCTAATAGTACCACCACAAGACTGCATACATAAATCATAGACAATAGTAGATTAGAGATTTGGGTTGAGCAAGATAAAGTAATCTGAATACACTGATTACTGGAATACTACCGCGAACTTCGAGATTTCGAGGATTTTTCTCTGTCACTCCAAAAAAGGAGTTATTACTTATTAAAGTGACAAAGACAAAACTTCGAATTTTCCGACGTTAGCGGTGGGCTCCTGCTGTCAGTTACAGTAGTAACCTAGATTACAAAGTACACATACAAATGTAATTGGATTTCTTTTTGCTTAGCTCTGGTAGTGTTGTACATTTGTCGTCAAAATTTACAGTAGGTAATATGATGTAAGTGGTGAATTTCCAAGACATTATCGTCATGATAGAGTATTAAACATGCCTAATATTTTTTTGAACCTGACAATACTCTTGAGTATGGACTGCATAAGGTTGTATATAGTTTTAAGTATTAAATAAGCTAGATATTACCGCACAGTGTATATTGTATTGTACATAAGTATATACTAGCACCCACCGCGTTAATACTCACTTAAGTACCTAACATTATTTATATAGGGAATAAAAGACTAAGAATGAAATTGGAACTTTTTATTTTTTATTAAACCTTACAATTACAATGAAATAATTCAACATTAATTTAACGCTCGCGCGCTGGTGACGTAAGTATAAAACCTCGATATAATATAACACAATCAGTCTAATCTATAGTTTCTGGCAAATAAAAAGTTGAGTCTGACATGTCTGTAAAATACATATTATAACCTAAAAGTCACTTTCAGGTTAGAAAATGTACTGAAATGACAGCTGTCAAGTTCAACTTCTTAAAATACAGTATTTGCGGCTCTAGCACATCTTGTGTTTGACAGACTCGCCACTTTCTCGCGGCTACTCATCTCTTTTTAATCAATGCAATAAAAAAGAGACTGTGGCGTGTTGCTGTCAAACACAAGATGTGCTAGGGCCGTTGAAAGCCGAATATTCGCGATGCACGATACACGATTTAAAATAGTTGATAATGACAACATACCATAAATAATTACACTTGGCAATATGTCACTCGCAATGATACATTGCTGGCAAAGAAGGTAAGACGGATTCGGACTGTCGAAAAAATGCCGCAATGTATCGCAAGCCGCAAGCGACATATTGGACAATTTTTAGAGCGCTTAATGTAAATGTGATTCAAGCTGTTTATTCATCTGGCATCTCTGTCCGATGATTAAGTTATAGGAGTGGGAGCAGGACGCGAATATGTATAAATTATCGTCTTAGATTTATGATAGTAATGTAGAACTAATCAGTAATATCCAAGCCAGAAATCGATGTAATATTATAAATAATAAAGCAACATTTTACAAGAGATATGATAATTAAGAGAAACAAAATAAATATATAAATAAGACTATGATAAAACATAGCAAATTCTATTTCGATACATAATATTCTCGCATCATCTTAAATTATTCCGACATTCGATAGCGTTATTCAACAAAAACACAGCTGCGCTCAGAAATTATTGAATAGAGACATAAAATTATATTCATGCACCGATATGACGATTTCCTTTTTATATATCATGCTATGGCACACCGAAGTAGCTAACTCAAAACATACAGTTATCCAGTTAAGTTGCTAAACGGGTTAGGTGTACAAGTTTCATCTTGCCTTTATTTTAGATGAAGTAAGACCGTGTGCAGATTTATTGCACATCTTACCCGATTAGCAATATCTGCTCACTGTACGTAATCAATTCTCATGTTTCATTGATAAAAAAAAATAGAGCCACCGTCAAAACTATTTTTAAAAATTGTATGATGGGAAAAGTAATAGACAGACAAACACAAAGATAGTGGTACCTTAGTATTAGTAAAATAAATAGGGGTTCATTTGTTACCCTTCGGTTAGCCCTGAAAATGTTAATAGACTAGCGTTGAAATTTTCCGGAATAAATCCCGTTTCTTTCCAAACGGCTTGATTTTTACAGAAAAAAAACACGAGCATAAATAAAAAAAAAGATTTAAACAGGATACCGTATTTATCTCTGTCATTCTACATCTAACATCCAAGCATTATAAATGTCATTGTAATAAGTTCGAGTTTTATTTTCGTTAAAAATCAGAAAAACCGAACGGCTTTTCAATCCTATATGACTCGCAATCCTATTTAAATCCGCAGAAAATAGAAACAGTCTTGACGGCGACATCTATAGAGAATCCAATAAACTATAGCTAACACCGAAAGTCTTATGGTGCGATTGTAAATGAGAATCAAACATTATCCACGCCAATATAAATCTAACAGCTACAAACTTACAATCTAGAATCGCGTGAACAATCTCGTGTAGATTTTAGAGAAATTTAGTAATCGTATGGAACATTAAAGCTTTTTAGACAATAACATATTAGTTCAATTCATTACATACGTGATAGTAAAAATAAAACGATAACAGATAAAATTATTATAATGATTATTGGTAAAGAAAACTCTAATATTGTGTTGGATATGTAGTTACTAAATACTAAAAACTGGGCGAATGAACTTGTTTCTGTCTGTATTAGCGTTATTGCCATGGTTACAATCACCCGAAACACGCTGGTTTTATGCAAAATTATGCTACTTAAACTATGCAAACATGCATTTTACTGGTGTTCTTAAGCCCTTTCCTTAATGGGCTACCTACAAACATCGACTATATGCATGTTTGCATAGTTTAAGTAGCATAATTTTGCATAAAACCAGCGTGACTCAGGTGACCGAAACCATGGCAATAACAGACAGTTGATTCACTCAACTAATATTAAGAAAATCTGCAGAAGGCGGTAATCCTATACACGGCGCGCATAGTCCGGCGGTTCCTCTCCCTGCAGCCCTAACCACCGGCAGCTTGGGCCCGCCCCGTTGCCAGCGGCACTCTAGGTTAGGTTTTATAAATGTGTTTATGTGTTGTACTGTGTTTTTATTACATAGAAAGAAAGAATTTAAATAAAGAAAGAGATAAAATAGCCAGCTTGGATAACTAGTATAGATAGATTAGAAAAATGTCTGTTATGATTTATCTTTTACACACGAAAAATAATACTTAATGTAATGACAACGAAGGCATGTGCAACTGTGCGTACTGAGTAAGTTTACGTCCAACATGTTTCGAAGATAATTAGCATATGACTCTAAGCGAGCCACTAAGCTATGAACTATCGACTATACACACGAACAAAAAAAGAGACGGCGATACTCGCCCGGCGGCGATAGCTGGGCGAGTATCGCTTTGTCTCTTTTATTTACACGGGAGTGCGTATCTTTCGTTCGTGTGTAAAGCCGATAGTTCATAGCTTAGTAGATCACGGTGATACCAGTGCCTAAGGCATAATTAGATAGCTCGCTATGGACTAGAATAATAAATAAAAATATTATTTAGAGATATTATTTTTGTTGTTAAATTCAGGGTATGCCAATAATGAACCTAACTGCATTGGAATAAGGTAAAATGACAATAACAAGAGTTTTCTTTACCACAATCGATCAAAGTACATGCAAACGAACCATGACTGCATATTTACAGCAATTTGAAGTATGTACATACCGCGCGGGCGGTGACTACTACGAGCCATATATCAGAGAAAATCTATTACTATGGTATTCATTCTTACTCGTAGTCGTATCTAGTAAACAACTTTCTAACCTAAAAATGCACATTCTCTGATGTAAACTGCTATCTCCTTGATAAAAAAGTAATCCTGAGGGAAATAGTAACTTATGTCTACAAACTTAGAAATCTTGGTATTGGCAAACAGCAGTTTGGGATAAAGCCTGTATCTTGATCTTTCTGTTTAGCGCATTAGTTGACTTGCAGAGAATGCCTTATGCCGCGGCCACGACATTGGTCTAAATTCTAAGGCGACCGGCTTAGCGAAAAACCATACGTGCGAGAGGGAGTACCCATATCGGCATCCCGCTCCAACTCATGGATTCGCTCACCGCTGGTCGCCTTAGTTAGACCAATGTCGTGGCCGGGCCCTTTAAGGCATTAAGTCCGCCATTTGTAACTATTTGTATTGTCCGAGAGTTGGGCAAAAAGAAAGTCCATTTACTCTTCCAAATACTTTTGTATGTGTGCTTTGCAATCTAGATTACAAAGTAACTCTATATTGTGCAATAAAGTTTAATCCCCTTATTCATTGTCCTAAGTTAACAAGCTGCTAAGTATCGTTTATCCCTTTCGGTCTTATATCGGTAGCTGCGGGCAAGTACAACATACCGAAGGTTACTAATTATTATGGCGACAGATGTCTGATTAAACGTCTACCCTACATTTTAAACCGTTTGCCTGCAGATATCAAATCGGAAACCAATAGGCCGAAATTTAAGAGTAGTTTATTCAAGTTTTTAATTAATAATATATAAATGTTATATTAGTTTATTCTTTAGCTATAAGCGAAGAGACTCTGATCTCACAGTCAAACTGTGTTTTACAAACCGTTTTGTGGGACAAATGTTTTTGATATAATAAATAAATAACAAAAAAAGAAGACCGAAAGGGACAAACAATACTTAACGACTTGCTAAGTTAGCAAACGTTTATGAATAAGGGGGTAAATAAATATAGTGTATATGGAAGTCAGAAGGTTGTTTACTAAATAAGACAACAAATAATGAATAGGCTGTAATGTAACATATATGGTACAGTCAGCCTTAGACCTAGCCACAGTCACTTGCAAGGGGCAGATATTCGAATCCCTTTCTTAAATCGTCAGCAACACTGCAACCTGTTTCACGATCTAGGATTAGCCAACTAACACGGGGTTAATTGATCAAGTCCATACATTTTTGACAGTACTTTTAACCTGATTTAACCTGAGGTTAGCAGCCCTGGATCGTGCTCTCTTGCACATAGTTTAACCAACTATAATGATCAATAACATGCTAACTCCGAGTTAGCTGGCTAACCCAGAGTTATGCAAATAGGGCTAATAAACAATCAGTGGACTTTATTACAAATTGATTTTAGAGATTCGTGACAAAGGGTTAAAATGTTTAAAAAAAATGTTCTTTCTTTCAAACCCAAAGGATCAATTTCAACACTTAAGATTTGATAAACGTATTAATATTTAATATTTTTTGAATTATAACTAACTTGAGACACAAGCATATTTAAATATTGATCAAACGGGTTACTCACCATCGAATTGGTCACGGGTACTCCATGATGAGGATCCTCTAAATGGATCGAAACATGTCGAGCAATTATCGACAAAAATTACGTGTGTAACCCATTTGATCAATTTAAATATGTATTATGAATAACGCTATATTATTAATAATACCAATTGCCAGTTAACAGTGTGGATGACAATAACTCTGCAAGTAGGACAGTGTCCTAAGTTTTATGACTTTTATGGTCTTTCTACGGCAGTTTAGATACATTATGGCTATTTGTAGAGAAAAATTGTATATAACATAAAGGTGCATTTAGACCAAACGAGCATTCGCTTTCTATCCCCCACTCTACAAAATCCACGAATTTCGACGAATCACGTTTTGTGTAACGAACGAATTTTGTGGAGTGGGGGATAGAATGAGCGAATGCTCGTTTGGTCTAAATGCACAACAACGATTTGAGCGATGTGACCACCAGTAACAAATAAATAATATACTCAATATATTTTCATTAATATAAATCATAGTCGCTTTGATAGTCACGCTTTTCTAAAGCAGCAAAATTCATTTCATTCGTTCAAGATAGTCTAGGGTTACTTAGATGAGTTTTCATCGTCTAGCATGGCATGCGTCACTTTTGCACTTACATTATTAGAACGTGACGGATGTTTTATCCACGATAGGCGATAAAAACTAAACAATCATAGTCCCATTGGTTAATGTAATATATACGTGTTGCCCTCTACAAAAAGTCTTCATGTAAGATTTTCTGCCTTTTCGTTATAATTAGGAAGACCTTTACACCTAACCTACATAATAAACAATCCCTTACGATCCAATTTGACGAAAAACAAAATATAAAAACAATATACAAAATTATAATTACACCGGCGAATGCCACATTTATTGAATAATTAGCTGATTTTATAACATATTCCAATTTGAGTCTTTAAAAATACATCTTATAGATTATTAAATAAGCGAGTCCACATTGTACAATGTACGGTCCACAAACAAGTCGGCCCACAAAAAGATGCCTTCATCGGGATTCGAACCCGGACCCTCAAGCTTCGTAGGCACTCAGTAGAAAAGCCGTCAAATACGTTACAAAGATCTAAATTACGAAGTGACAAATCGCTCAACGTATTTTATAATGATAGACCAATTTCCTACAATGTAGACACGTTTATTCATTTTTAATTTAAAACAATCTTATACAGCGACCGAGCGCTAATCCGAAAACTAAATGACTAATACAGTTTCAGAGGCTGCATACAAAAATCTGACTTTATGACATCGTATGGAACCTCTGAACAACCCAACCGGCAAAATAAGGTTATAAGACCGAGCCATACCGAATGCGTGAACACGTGCGCGTATTCGTGGCTTGCGCGTTGTATCGCATGCAATGTCATACTAGATGATACACAGCTTGCGTGGATAGCGCGTGAGCGTGACGTGTAACCGGAGTGTCATATTCTACAAGGTTTCATACGATACAACGCACACAGCAACGACACGTCCACGGATCCAATGTGTCTCGGTCTACAAGCATTACAATTTTATACAATTCGATGCGTGACGCATTATAAACAAAACACTATTACATCTATACTGAGCTATGTTTACTGTTTTTAAACACTTAATGATAATTTAGACACTCGCTTAGTACTTGAAGTGCTCTGAAGAAAAACGCGAAGTCACTCATGTTGGCTTGTACGTTGAACGCTTCACAAGGTGATTCTAGAAATTTCTAATAGTTAATATATATCCCAAAATATGCCACTTCATAGCAGGTATTAGGTTAGGAGCCTTTGCTCTCCCATGTTGAGTTACCCCCTTATCCCCCTAGCCCTCAGCCGCTAAGTATTGTCAGACATATTGATAAGACCGAAAGGGACAAACAATAATTAGCGGCTTGCTTAAAGTTAGCAGACGTTTATGAATAAAGGGGTTAGAGTTGGAAACGACACGTAGATGCTACTGAATTGCTAGTTCAAAGACCGAGTGGTGGGGTATATAAAATTATTGTAACTCTTTGATTGCAAATTTCATCATTATAGTCTGACGCCACGTGCTTTTCCTCTGTCGCTAGTAGGTGTCGCTTTTGTGTTGCTATCGAGTATCCGATTAGAAACTGTCGGATCTACCTTAGAATTCAAAAGAGCGGCCGATATCGATGTATTTTTTAGGCGCGTATGGCAGTGGCAACTCATTAACTGTTCGATTCATCGGTCTGAAACGACGAGTGGCTCCGTGGCCGCCAGTATGTCGCCTATGAGTAGTTATCGAGTGTCTGATTAGAAACTGTTACATCTACCTTAGAATTCAAAGCAGCGGCCGAGATTGACGTATTTCTTAAGCGCATAGGGCAGTAGCAACTCGTTAACTGCGCGTTTCATCAGTCGGATATGAAGAGTGTCTCGGACGTCGCTAGTATGTCGCCCATGTGTTGCTATAGTGTCTGATTAGAAATCTACCTTAGAATTCAAAGCAGCGGCCGAGATTGACGTATTTCTTAAGCGCGTACGGCAGCGGTAGCTCCTTGACCGCCCGTTTCATGAGCACGGAGAGTCGAACCCGGCGCGCGTCGCCGCCGTCGCTGGCGCGGCGCTTGTGGCGGCGCGCGGAGGACGAGGCCGACGAGGAGGAGGCCGAGGAGCGCCGGGTGAAGTGACGCTTTTGGCGGCGGCGGCGGCCTGGGGGGAGTGGATATATTAACCCGTTTATTCATAAACGTCCCCTAAATTAACAAGATGATGACTGTAGTTAAAATAAATTATTTTATTATTATTTTTTTATTATTGTTATTTATTTTATTACATGAAAAGCGTTACAAAGTATTAGATTAAGATGACGTTAAACCCTGTTCGGGTTTGTATCGTACACCTGGATTTAATATTATGCACGACATAATACACGAAGAAATTATTACTAAGATATAGATTGCAGTAATTTTTGTACAGAACTTCTATTTAATAAATTGAAAAGAACTTGAAAGAGTAGGTCATTTGGCAGTACTCAAACGTGACGTCACTTTTGAGTATTTCATATAAAATAGTGGTGATCGTTTTGACAATTCGAAAAAAGATGCTGATTTGACTTGCCAGTCACCATGCCTATTATATGATATACTTTGTTCACTACCAAAAGTTGATACATAAAATTTTAACACAAAAATTATGACGTTAAATTTAGTTTTTCATTAATGGCCTTTAAACTATACACATTTTTTTATCGACCCATATGTCATTATTAGAATTTATATCCGTGATATCCAGCTTAGTAGACAAGGTCACTATCAACTAATCTACGAAAGCCACAAATAAAAAACTAAATAAGTAACCTATTGGTGTCCACTGCTGAACTCAGGCTTCTCCAATCCGTTTGCGCTACATAATAGAATCATTTATATTCTTCAGCAATTAACTTTTTCAGGTAGTTCGTCTAGCAGAGTAGGGCATACCCAGGCTGCGCTTGCCCCCATTTGAGAAACCTAATTAAATATCCAAGTTTTGTGGCCTAGCGGTAAAACGCACGGCTGCTACGCAGCCAAGCCGGCAAGAAAACCGAAAAGAGTTGTCCCGCTGAGTACTACAAATGTTTTTTGAAAAGAGTTGTCCCGCTGAGTTTCTTGCCGGTCCCAATTTTGGGATACTTTCCTAACAATACAATCATACAAAGGAAGGAAATACTTCTCAGGCAGTGGCGTAGGGATAGAACCGGCGTAGATTATTTATTTTGTCTCTTGTCTTCATTCTGAAAATATTTGTAATGAATAACTAGCTTAATTTGCAAATTTTGTATGTACAGCCACCCTTAAAATTTATTGTCTGTGGTTTAGTAATTTTTCTTTGGTGGGTAGTTTTGTACTTATCTTTCTTATTTTGATGGAGGTAGATCTATCAAATTTCCTCCATTGTCAGTCATCCGCAGACCACGAACCCTGTAAAGTGTTCGAAACGTCGGAATGAAGTTAAAATTAGTTAATATACGCGAGTTTATCCGTTTTCATAGTTTTATGTCATGAGTAATCCTCGCGGTAACCGAAGAAAATATTATATATTTATTTATTTAAAACTCAATTTCAAAAGGCCTCCGGCCTCGTCAGGCTAGTTGTACTCACCAGTCCTAGAGCCGGGGGTGTCGGAGTCCTGCCCGGAGCGGCGCGAGCTGCCGGCCTCGTAGCCCGTGCTCACTGGCGACGAGTCCGCTGATGGAGACATTTCGCCGATACCTGCGCGAATTATTTATAATAAAATATATGACTTAGGACTGATTTTTCAATCCCCAGTTAACAGTACCTGTCAAATAAATGTCAGCCCTGTCCTTTTTTGACTGATGATTTTAGAAAAGGATGGAGATAATTTTAACTAATGGATAGGTTTATTTGGCGATTGAAAAATCAGCCCTTAATATGAGCAATAATATTTTATAAAAAAAAGACTACCCCTCAGTTACAGGTATGGAGGGCCCCAAAACCAATTTTTTTTTACAATATAGTATCATAATTATGTAGCGGTTCATACAACACATATCCTTACCAAATTTCATTACTGCAGCATTTATATTTTCCGAATAAATCGGCTGTGACAGACGGACAGATAGATGGACATGACGAATCTATAAGGGTTCCGTTTTTGCCATTTTGACTACGGAACCCTAAAAATAGTTAAGGTAGGCTAGCATAATCACGAACTGCAGTTTTATGTCCGCAGCAATAAATGTTTACTGCTGCGTAGCTTCTGCAACCGCCGGCCTCGAGCCTCGTTCTAACCACATCTTTGGCCGTGGGCGCTTTTAAGCTTACCACGACGACTTTCCAACGATGAGTCATCAGTCACAGTATCTATGGGTCTATATAACTTGACTAGGCATTTTAAACCAAGCTATTAAAAATATCTAGCTTGTATAACCGCTGCTCACCACTACCTATCTAACTTCTGCATTGAGAATTTATCAGCACTAATAAATTCTCCGACCTCGGCTTGCGACTGGTCGACCTCGAGACTCGCTTGTTCGGTCTCTGTCTTCGGTTGCTCGCCGCTATCTAACTTATGTCTCGGCGATTTAACAGCGCTAGATTCTCCGGCCTCGGCCTGCGACTCGTCGGCCTCGAGACTCGCTTGTTCGGCCTCTGTCCTCGGGTACTCACCGCTATCTAACTTCTGTCTCGGCGGTTTATCAGCGCTAGATTCTCCGGCCTCGGCCTGCGACTCGTCGGCCTCGAGACTCGCTTGTTCGGTCTCTATGTCCTACTCACCGCTATCTAACTTCTGTCTCGGCGGTTTATCAGCGCTAGATTCTCCGGCCTCGGCCTGCGACTCGTCGGCCTCGATATTCACTCACTCCGTCTCTATGTCCTATTATACTCACCGCTATCTAGCTTCTGTCTCGGCGGTTTATCAGCGCTAGATTCTCCGGCCTCGGCCTGCGACTCGTCGGCCTCGAGACTCGTTTGTTCGGTCTCTGTCCTCGGGTACTCACCGCTATCTAACTTCTGTCTCGGCAGTTTATCAGCGCTAGATTCCCCGGCCTCGGCCTGCGACTCGTCGGCCTCGAGACTCGCTTGTTCGGTCTGCGTCCTCGGGTACTCACCACTATCTAACTTCTGTCTCGGCGGTTTATCAGCGCTAGATTCTCCGGCCTCGGCCTGCGACTCGTCGGCCTCGAGACTCGCTTGTTCGGTCTCCGTGTCCTCTTCTGGTTCGTCGTCCTCTTCTTCTTCTTCGTCCGCATCCCAGTCCATCTCGCGAGACGTTGTGGCTTCGCCGCCGCCCATCTAGTGAATATAAATGGAAAAAATCAATATCAAGTAGTACACAATAGGCATGATGATTGGCAAGTCAAATAAGCATCTTTTTTCGAACTGTCAAAACGTTCACTATGGAATTTTATATGAAATATATAAATAAATAGAAGTTCTGTTCAAAAATTACTGCAATCTACATCTTATTAATAATTTCTTCGTGTATTATGTCGTGCATAATGTTAAATAATTTATTTTTACTACAGTCATCATCCCTATTGATTTAACAGGACATTTCAATAAAATAAAATACAAATGAAGTGGCCAATGTACGTTTCCTCCACTGCCAGTCACCCATAGACCACGAACCCTGTGTTCGAAACCGCGTACGAGATAACTTTTATAAATAAATATTTGAAGCGAGAAGTTAATATACGCGATATCCGGTACAATAGTTTTATTTTATGAATAATTATCGCAGTAACCAAAGAAAATATTATAACCAATGTTATAAGTACATTCAAATCCTGAAATATAAAAGGCTACCCACAGATGTCATATATATACCATAGATCAAGCAAACGTATCTACTTAGCGTGTCAAATGAACTCATTGAAATCCACTGAGTTGTCCGTCTTTAATCGCAGCTTGCAGCTTTCGGGCGTCAAATTTTGTAAGTTGAAGTGAACAAAAACATTAATAATGCCTCCTTAAGTAATATTAATTGCAACAAAACAAAAAAATATGAATACTCAAGGGCCTGAGACATATTTAAAATCATAGGCAAGTAACAACTTCTGTACAAAATCTGACACGCTCGGCCGCCATACAAATGAATGAACTTGTTTCTTCTATCCAAATTTAATTCTGTGAGGCTACCCTTGTACTAGCATTATTCCTAAAAATATGCCTCTTGTTTCTCTCAATAATACCTGGACAGAACGTACTCTATGAAGATATACTCATTCTTGTATTTAACATGTTCGTGTTCTAAAAAAAAAGTTTAATTACCTGTCTACATTGCTGTGATTTGTCCGCTATGTCGCTAGCGCGTGGCATTGATTGTCTTGAAACGCTGTACTAGACTGACCTTTCCCAAGTATATCTCGACTGTCGCTCTCTCTATCCTTGACTGAGTAGCTGTTGTGTCCAATCTGTCGTTTGTTGACTGACTAAGGTAATGTGTAGGTATTTGTCGCTTGTTGGCTGTGTTGACGGACTTGAAACACTTGTGGAAGCCGTGTGACTGGGATGATAAAAGTCTTCGGCTAACACAATATTTACAATATTATAATAAAACGGAAAAAACGAATTCAATGTCTAATTTATTTTTCACTTCTCATGCTCAAAAAGTGCACTTTTATGTCGTGCGTAGACGACATAAAATCGCATTTTATGGTCTAGAGCATAAAAGTATTTTTATTTTCTAATGCTAAGGTAATCGAGACCCAACAGCCAAAGAGTTAAAACATTGCACAATTTTATTGAGCAATAAAATAGTATAGCTGACAAAACTTGCCATTTTATTTTATTTATATGAAGTACAATATTAGAATTACGTATTTTCTGTCATTAAATTTAGTAAATCACATTAAATAGATATCGATTATCGTTCAAAAATGCTCCGAAATGCCGACTTGGCATAAAACCGAGCAACTGAAACTCAGATCACAGGCTGAAAATTAAAAGATGATTATTGGTTATATATTTTTCTTCTTTGGCTTTATGACAACTCCGTTGTGTAAAGTGCAGTGAAAATGTGTTTTACTTTCCTCGCAAACGAAGTGAAATGCAGAGAAATTGCCTCGGTTAAAAATGGGTCACTTTATGCCCTTGCTGTACAATCTACTATTCTCTGACAAGACAAGACAAGGAATTGACAGAAGTCCCAGGCGCGCGCAACCGCGCTCACCACACACTGTTTTAGACTGACCTTTCCAAGTATATCTCGACTGTCGCGTGCTCTGTCCCTGTCTGTGTTGCTGTCGTGTGTCCCATTTGTCGCTTGCATGTGACGCTGACCGACTTTAAACACTGTATCAAACTGACCTTTCCCAAGTATATCTCGACTTCAGCAGGCATCTCGTCCTGCTCATCGTCGCTCCCTCTCCCCCGCCTCCTGTCGCGTGTTCTGTCTCTGTCTGTGTCCGGCGCGTCGCTCCTGTCGCCTGTGTCCGGTCTGTCGCTCGCTTGTGGCGTTGGCTGAGTGCCGCTTGCTGAGGGGACTGGTTCTGTGGAATTCGTTAGGTGGTTATATTGTTGTTATTGTAAAAAGATATATCATGGGACAATCTTAAATCGGAATGAAAAACTAAGTGCCTTTCCGTTGTGAGTGAGATTTTGGAACACAGAATAGGCCCCCTAGGGGAATTTTTGAAAATAGTTAAAATTTGTGTTTTCGAGATGATATTCAAACAAAGTAAATGTATTGAATCGAAATCAGCCTATGAAGCCTAGTTGGTAGTGATCCTGCCTACGAAGCTGGAGGTTCCGGGTTCGAATCCCGGCGAGGGCATTCTTTGTGTATTTATTTATCACAAATGTTTGTTCCTTGGTCATGGTTGTGTATGTATCTAAGTATTTATACGTATCTATTATATATATCGTCGCCTGGTACCCACAACACAAGCCTTAATTGAGCTTACCGTGGGACTAGGTTGATTTGTGTAAGATGTCCCAAGATATTTAGAAGATTTATAAGATAATATTTAATTATAAGAAATGTATAATGTTGAAATTTATAAATTTCATATAATTTGGGTAGGTATTTAGCGCAACTATAATTTTGTTAATAGAGTAGGTCCCATTTTTACTAATTTGACTAAAATATGCCTCTCGTTTCTCTCAATAACAAAAAAAACTATTACAAAGCTTGCCTTACCTCGATTCCAGAAAAAATATAACAATAATTAACTGGAATAAGAACGTAATATTTGATTAAATAACAAGGTAGTTTTCATATTTGTAATAGAAATAAAATAGGAAAATATCTAAGAATAAAATCATTTTAAGTTATTGAATCTATTGTTCTGCAATTGAAATTGGCGCCTAAGTCATATTTAACATTAAAAATGTGTTTGTTGTTCCATTAAATGTGGACGATTTAAGCATATTTGAAGGTCGAACATATAAAACGAGCATACTTAAGGTACTAAATCATACCTGCATCAGGCGTCTCATTGGCCTCACCGGCCTCATTAGGCTCAAGTCGCGGCCTCTCGGCCTCGTCTCTCAGCTCGAACGTCAGCATGCCGCGGCACGGGCGTCGCTCGCGGCCCCACGAGCGCGAGCGGGCCCCGCGGGGGGAAGGCCGGGGGGAGGGGCCGCGGGGGGAGCGGCCTCGCGACGGGCCTCTGGCCTCGGGTTCAGACCCGGCGCGGTCAGAAGCGTCGGTGCGGGGCGGGGAGGCGGTGTCATCGGGCCGCTGGAATGTGTAGGTCATCTTAAGGTGCGTTTAAATCAAAAGAGCATTCGCTGTTCCAGCGCCCATTCTAAGAAAATCAACCAATCACGTTTTGTGTACCGATCGAATTTCGTAGATTGGGAGGTTAGAACAGCGAATGCTCTTTTAGTTTAACCGCACCTTTAGACAACGAAAACACATTTGTAGTGTGATTGTCTTGTACAATCAGCATCAGATATTTTGTAGCAACCATGGTACCCCGATAGTTCGTTACGCCGTACGGTAACTATTTTATTTTGCCTTGTGCTTGTGAGAGTTGACATTAGGCAGAGTTGACACTTTAGAACTCACTATGGGATAAACACTGAAGAAAAATAATAAGATAAGATAATGGAAGAATAAAGATAACGAAGATATCTCATAATATATGTTAAAGTAATTCCGTAATTAATTAGCATAGTAATTTAAAGTCATACCATAATTATGAACAGTTCGTAACTCGCTGTGGCATCATAAAATAGATTTGGTTGGTGAATTATACCATGGGTACTATATAGACTCCGCAACATCTAAGCCCCAGCCACTCAATAAGACCCCATATTATACCGCCCTCATCATTTCGAAGGATAGCAAAACAGTAGAGGTATTTCATATATTCGGGTAAATTACATAAAAATAGAAATAAATTTATTCGTAACTAACACAAAAAGCACAATATGCAGAAACGAAGAAGAATACAAACAAAAAGGTGCATGCTACATTAGCGATGCAGATTTGGTTGGTGAATTATTCCATATGTATTTAGTCACATCATCATCATCATCAGCAGCCACACATCATCAATAGTCCACTGCTGGACGTAGGCCTCTCCTATTAACTATGCGTATAGACGCATTAGGAGGTGAAAATGCCCATAATGGCCACGCTGTGCAAGCGGATTGGCGATCGCAGTAATGTGTCCACTATGATGACGCTGCTGCCCATCAACAATCTTTTATTAAATAATGGTAAGTGACACTTCAATCCCTTAGTCGACTCTTACGACACCCGCAGGAGGAGTTGGGGTGGTGACAAATGTATTCTTACTGTCGTCACCACACGGCTAATTTAGACACCGCAACTTGCAATTACCTGATCAGTAGAATCGTCAGGGTTGTCATCAGAGAGCGTGTCGTCAGAGGGGGCGTCGAAGCGCAAGGCCCCCGCCACTCGGGAAGGCCCCATGCTCAGCACGAGGGACATTAAGACAGCGGAGGCTTTACATATATTGAGGTGATGGGCTGGTAAATTATACCATGGTTCCATTGGTCATGTGTAGTTGTGTACTTGCTGACTCAATATGGCATCATAAACTGGGGCAATTACCTGATCAAGGTTGTCATCAGAGAGCGATTCATCGGACGAGGCGTCGAAGACCTAAGCCCCCGCCACTCAATAAGACCCCATATTATACCGCCCTAATTTCGAAGGATAGCAAGACAGTGGAGATATTTCATATATTCGGGTAAATTACATAAAAATATAAATAAAATTATTCGTAACTAATACAAAAAGCACAATATGCAGAAACGAAGAAGAATACAAATAAAAAGATGCATGCTACATTAGCGATGCAGATTTGGTTGGTGAATTATTCCATATGTATTTAGACACATCATCATCATCATCAGCCTATGATAGTCCACTGCTGGACGTAGGCCTCTCCTATTAACTATGCGTATAGACGCATTAGGAGGTGAAAATGCCCATAATCGCCACGCTGTGCAAGCGGATTGGCGATCGCAGTAATGTGTCCACTATGATGACGCTGCTGCCCATCAACAATCTTTTATTAAATAATGGTAAGTGACACTTCAATCCCTTAGTCGACTCGTACGACACCCGCAGGAGGAGTTGGGGTGGTGACAAATGTATTCTTACTGCCGTCACCACACGGCTAATTTAGACTCCGCAACTCGCAATTACCTGATCAGTAGAATCGTCAGGGTTGTCATCAGAGAGCGTGTCGTCAGAGGGGGCGTCGAAGCGCAAGGCCCCCGCCACTCGGGAAGGCCCCATGCTCAGCACGAGGGACAACAGGGCGTTCATCTCGCCGGCGCCGCCGTTGCGGTCCAGGGTGCTTAGCCAAGTTGCCAATCGCTAGCGCTTCGTCGTTAATCGCAGCTGTCTTTGTCGCACTAATATGAAAGAGTGACAGAGAGGGAAAACTACGTTACGCGACTAAGCGCTAGTGATTGGCATCTTGGCTAAGCACCGTGGTCGTGGAGTGCGTTTAGACTACGCAACTCGCAATTACCTGATCCGTAGAATCGTCAGGGTTGTCATCAGAGAGCGTGTCGTCAGAGGGGGCGTCGAAGCGCAAGGCCCCCGCCACTCGGGAAGGCCCCATGCTCAGCACGAGGGACAAGAGGGCGTTCATCTCGCCGGCGCCGCCGTTGCGGTCCAGGGTGCTTAGCCAAGTTGCCAATCGCTAGCGCTTCGTCGTTAATCGCAGCTGTCTTTGTCGCACTAATATGAAGTGACAGAGAGGGAAAACTACGTTACGCTACTAAGCGCTAGCGATTGGCATCTTGGCTAAGCACCGTGGTCGTGGAGTGCGTTTAGACTCCGCAACTCGCAATTACCTGATCAGTAGAATCGTCAGGGTTGTCATCAGAGAGCGTGTCGTCAGAGGGGGCGTCGAAGCGCAAGGCCCCCGCCACTCGGGAAGGCCCCATGCTCAGCACGAGGGACAAGAGGGCGTTCATTTCGCCGGCGCCGCCGTTGCGGTCCAGGTCGTGGAGGGCGTTTAGGCCCTCTGTAAAGTAAAGTAAAATTTTATTTTTAAAAACAGTCATTAACAATTACATTTTGGTGGATCACACTAGGCAGAGCCTGTCCCGTGACTCCACGGTTGCACATTATATTAAAAGTATCATTTATCTACAGGAATATCATAATTTCCCTGTTATGTATTCAGAAGCGGTAATGTAATGACCTATATTAAGAGACCGGTGTCTGTGGCTGTATCATAATGTTAACATTAAAGTCTCAAGATTAGATTAAGAGTTAAGTATTACTCTGTGGGGATAGTAATGTGGTTACTATTAGAAAAATAAGGGACTGCAGCGGAATAGTGGAACTTGATAGTATAATTATAAGCTAGTTATCGTGGCTAATGTATATTTCGTTCAAGGCGACATGACAGAGTGTACAAAAACATAAATATTCCGTTACTTTGGTAAATTCAAACATCTTTCGTAATACAGATTATTATGATTGCCAGTAGGCACAATATGCATCCTCCAATAGTTACAAGACATAAGAATTATAACTAATGTGACACTCAAACATATTAAAATATTATCGAGTATGGCCGAGGGTGCTCCGGACGAGGACCCTCTTAATGGGTCGAGACATGTCGAGCAATCATCGACTTAAATACGTGAGTAATCCGGTTCGATAATATTTTAATAAAACATAAGACATTTATTCACGGTATCAGTTTACAAGAATAGTTAGCCTGGTTCCTGAACTAGGCAAAGCCGGTACTGCAGGTAAACAAAATTCGGGATATTTCAGAAATTATTCTTACAAGATAGTTGGGTTAACAAGCGAACGTGTTAAAAAGGAGCCGAAGGGTTTCCTCAAATCAATTGACGCAGAATCGGCTTAAGTCGGCCGAAAAACACTTATGTTGACGGCATAAGAGTGAAAAAGACGTCGATCGGCACGATTTGGCTCTTATCGGCGCTGCCGATGAGACTTTTGATGTTTCGCTCTTACGGTGTCAACATAAAGCTTTTTTCGACCGGTTTAAGCCGAATTTGCGTCGATTGAATTGGGGACAGCCTATGTTATCCCACCATCGTTACGAGGTCCGCCGGGTCATTTGTGGGCAGACAATCATTGTCAATCAAACAACAAAATACATAAATACACGTTCAGGAGTGCGAGTTGGCAACTATGCGAGTGGCGCCTGGTGCTTTTAACCACTCACTTGCTTTGATTTTTCCGATAGATTATTGTAAAATAAGAGTGATGACATGTAACAAAAGCTACGAAGCAAGTGAGTGGTTAATGAGATTCGAATATGCAGCTATTACATCATAAGGCACTGGTCTCACCGCGAGCTACTCAGCTATGAACTATCGGCTATAAACACGAACAAAAGATTCGCACTCCCGTGTAAACAAAAGAGACACGGCGTATCTTTTGTTCGTGTTTATAGCCCATAGTTCATAGCTCGCGGTGAGACCAGTGCCTTAGTCCCACCATATCTCAGTACCAAAAGTACTCACCGACGTCGCTCTCGTCCTCTATGGGGATGCAGATGCGGCGCGGGCAGGGCTTCTTGGCGGCGCCAGATGTCTCCTGTACACTCACCCACGTCGCTCTCGTCCTCTATGGGGATGCAGATGCGGCGCGGGCAGGGCTTCTTGGCGGCGCCAGATGTCTCCTGTACACTCACCCACGTCGCTCTCGTCCTCTATGGGGATGCAGATGCGGCGCGGGCAGGGCTTCTTGGCGGCGCCAGATGTCTCCTGTACACTCACCCACGTCGCTCTCGTCCTCTATGGGGATGCAGATGCGGCGCGGGCAGGGCTTCTTGGCGGGGGGCGGCCGCGGCGGCGGCGCGCGTAACTCGGGGTGGCGGCGCCATACACCGCCTCGCAGCGCCGCGCGGACCATGCCGCGGCACAGGGTTTGCAGACGGGCCGGGCATTGCTCTTCTGTGTACATTAAAGAACGCCAGGAATAAATCAAATCAGAGATATTCTAGAACAACGTCACGTAACAAATGATCCTAAGGTTGCGATGCACCAAACTGTCTAAAGTGTGAGGCGTTCGGGTTATAATGATAACTCCAGAGTCGAGGAAATACTGATCATTTATTCAATAAAAGTCCTGCTTATATACTATACAAGAACAAAGAAAGTAATGTTCCATCAGCTGTGTTAAGATGTGGATGGCCTACCATCTGCTATGAGGTATGTGTATAAGGAATGTCAATCATCTGTTCACCAATCATCTGTGTGCGATGGCGCACTACACTACAGTCTCTCAGCATTAAAACCGTGCGAATCATGCCCAAGAAAGGTTTGGAACCTGGCGGGGCATTGCTTTTCTGTGTAGACAAACCAATACGTCAGAACAGCTTTAAGAATGCCACGTAAACACGAGAGAAGTCAAATGAAGATTTTATAATAAACTTCCAGTAAATGTTACTGAATTTTCAGTCAACAAATTTAAGAATTTTGTAAAGCGTAAACTTATATCTAAAGCTTATTATAGTACACAAGACTACATGAATTATAAAACACCGTGGGAGTAATTTAGGATTTAATTATTAGTTTGTTAAAGTCATGACATTCAATTACGATAATTTACGCTTGGAGACCTTGTACATCTCCAAACGTGCATTATATAATATTATTATATACCTATTCGGAGAGAAACCTTACTTCTCTATAAATTATTACTTATAAATGTTGTGACTTTTAGAGACTTTACATCTCTTGTTGTTATTATTACTATATTTCAATTTGTTTAAAATCAATTTTATGTTTTTTTTTTAATGCATGTTAATTGTAAGATGTACCATCATTGGTTGAAAAAATAATTCCCGCCAAGTTTCTTACCGGTTCTTCTTGGGTCAGCGGTGTAGGGTTCGAACCGGAAGTAGTTTTCATATCTAGACGATTCAAAAGAGTTTGTTGCTATTCCAATTTGAATAAAGAATTATTTGACTTTGACTTTGACTTTAACTGATTAAAGAACGCCATAATCTAACATCTAACAAAGGAACTCAAAAAAATCGTGAGGTTTCGTTGCACCAATTTAAACTGGCACACGCACTGTAACTCTGAAGTCTCTAAACGCATTTATCTTATTGACCTGTCGTGGAAATTGATGATTATTCAAATAGAAAATACGTTATTAACCTTTTCACCGCCACAGTCGGTCATAGACGAACACAAAAAATCGTGACTACGACGCCAATGACGGCACTAGCCGACAGCTACGCCAATACTGCAGGAAATTACGCGGGACGCCGTAAAGTTCAATTTCGCTTAAATAATCGTAAACACGTGGCGTGTGGATCTCGGCATGTTCCTTCGCCGTCTGGCGGTGAAAAGGTTAATGTTATTGAAGTTTCTCGTAAAACGGTTTAACCCTTAATAGGGCACCGGTCTCAAAAACGACCACCATATAGCACTATCTTTTTGTAGATTTTTCATTTGCAGAATTTTTCGTATTATGTAAAGGCGTTGAGGCTTGAAGCCAGGATTTTTTTGAGTCTTGCCCGTTAAAGTGTTAAAAACCGCAAGAATAAAGTTTATTGGCATTTCCATTTTGTCCTAATAAAGAAACTAAATAAATATTAGAATTCGATGCAACATGGTAAACTCCTCATTTAGACACAGCTGATCCCATCAAAGGTAAGCTAGCGATTGATAGTTCAGCTATAAAAACAACAAAAGATAATACCTGCCGTGTAAAACGTGGGACCAGTGCCTTACGAACAAGATTGTAGCTAACAGTAGCAACACTTACCCAATCTTATAAGATCGCCTGCCTCCTCCTTGGTGGGCACGCGCAGCGTCGCGAACGAAACGTTGAGCACGCTGCGCGACGTCCACTCCGCCTCGCCGAGCCTCTTCACCTGAACTAGGTTGTCGTTCAGCGGCATCACCAGGATGCCACCAATCTGGAGATGGAATAACAAAGAGGGCAAAAAGGTAATTCCGGGTTTGTAGGTTTATTTCACAACTTACAAAAAGGTTGAGTGCTGTACTCCATTTCAAATATCATGGCCCAATGCCACTTCAAAGTTTTATGTGGCATCATCATCATCATCAGCCTATGATAGTCCACTGCTGGACGTAGGCCTCTCCTATTAACCATGTGTATAGACGCATTATACAGGGTGTTTGGTTAGCGGTGTCGGAGCTTTTAAGGGCTTAAACTACAATCAATTTCATCGATAAATTACCAAACAATTTTTTTTTGTGCCAGCGATAATTAAATGGCGGCCATTTTAAAATTTCAAACAGACGATTATGGGCGCACGTGATATTTCTGGAATTATTCGTTTGTTATCGGTCCCATCCTTGCAATAAAAATCTCGTTAAAGAGCTCATTAGATAAGCAAACTAATTAAACTAATCATTTGACTCAACTATTTGAACAACAAGGCTAAAAAAATCTTTTAAATTTAAAATAGTAAAAAAATCACCTTAATTTTTCAATTAATTTAATTTTGCATGAAAATTAGGTCGTTAAGATAGATTTTTGGTATTGTTATTTGTTAGTACAGGATGTTAGCTAAAACACAACACCATAATTACAGTTATACCTTAAGTACTTTAGGAATTACAAGTGCTCAAACATGCACTGGATGGATGGAAGGCGGCCACTTCACTAGTCAGTACACTGCTGACATTCATTTGTTTATGGATTTTGCATCGGGAACGCTAAATGCAGCTGTTTTGGTGTATGTTTGAGCACTTGTAATTCGTAAAGTCCTGAAGGTATAACTGTAATTATTGTGTTATTTTTTAGCTAAGATACTGTACTAATAAATAATAAGACCAAAAACCTATCTTAACGACCTAGTTTTCATGCAAAATTAAATTCATTGAAAAATTAAGGTAATTTTTTTATTATTTTTACATAAAAAAATTTTTTTAGCCTTGTTGTTCAAATAGTTGAGTCAAATGATTAGCTTAATTAGTTTGCTTATCTAATGAGCTCTCTAACGAGATTTTTATTGCAAGGATAGGACCGATAACAAACGTATAATTCCAGAAATATCACGTGCGTCCGTATTCGTCTGTTTGAAATTTTAAAATGGCCGCCATTTAATTATCGTTGGCACAAAAAAAAAAATGTATGGTAATTTATCGATAAAATTGATTGTAGTTTAAACCCTTAAAAGCTCCGACACCGCTAACCAAACACCCTGTATGTATAGAAGGTAAATGCTCATAATAGCCACGCTGGGCAAGCGGATTGGCGATCGCAGTAATGGAGTCCACTATGATGACGCGGCTGCCCATCATCAATCTTTTATCAAATAATGTTCAGTGACACTTCAATCCCTTAGTTGACTCTTACGACACCCGCAGGAGGAGTTGGGGTGGTGACAAATGTATTCTTACTGCCGTCACCACACGGCTCACTGCCGTCACCACACGGCTCGCTATGTGGCATCGGGCCATGGTATTTGAATGGAGTACACAAACGAATAAAACATACAACATTGACATTGCCTTTCAAAATGTTTCTGAACGTTTGTTGAAGTGTCAACAAAGTTATTACCATACATCGGGGTTTTCGGAGCGGGAATGATTTGAGAAAGAGTAGAGATAAACAGATATGTTAGTCTAAGAAAATATCTTACTATGCCTAATGAATAACTACCTCTCTGTGAGTTGTATACAATCTGTGACAAAGTTTTATTTTAACTTCCGTAAAAGTCTTATAACTGGTAACAATTAAAATAACTTTAATTAATTACCTGCTGTAAATTGAATAGTTGACACGATTTTCAGAACAAACTATTAATATTGTCGCGTTACACTAGATTTCGTTTGAGCGAAGCTCACATTGCACTTGGTGCAAAATAATAAAGAATCTCGAACCTCTATCTCTGGATTATTTTCTATCCACGAACGCATAAACTCGTAACGAGGTTTTTTTCTCGGAGGCATATTTGTGTTGACTGATTATTTACAGTTCTTTAAAATACAATTGCATACATATAACTCCTGCTTATCTAAAGGTTCGTTTTAAATTCCTTTCTTCTACCCGATGTGCGGAGAAGCACCTTCTTGCTCCACCTTCCTCTTCCTCAAAATTCTATAACAACTCTTTCACCTTTCGGGCAGTTCGCTTGTGGAATGCTTTGCCGTTGGATGTCAGATGTGCTAAATCGCTTCCCATTTTTAAAAATCTTTTAAAATCGTATTATCTATCGCTGCCTTAACTTGCCCTGTTATGTATGTATGTATGTATGTATGTGTATTTTAATTATATATGTACTTTGTGTAGGTTTATTCTTAGAATAGGTTTCGATGTATGTGTTCGGCTGTTCAACTTTGATTTTATCTGCACTACCCGTTCATTGTTTTCATCTGTGTTTCCTACTACCCTAAGGTTGTCTGGTAGAGATCGCTTTTTAGCGATAAGACCGCCTGTTGTTACCTAGGTTTTGCTGTATGTGTTTATTTTAGTGTGTTCTTTATAATCTGGTGCACAATAAAGAATATATTATTATTATTATTATAAGTTTATCTACTAGACAAGCAAGGGTAACGGTTGACAATAGGTGTCTAATACAATGTCAATCTTGATGATATCTATGAAGCATTTTCTTATAAATGAATAGACTTAACTGAAGAGGTTGATAATGAATGACCAATATAAAATATGTACCTATATGTATGATTAATTGATTAATCTTTATTTATTTTTCAATCAATTATTCATTCGGTAGAAACCTACTAGGGTACGATCTGTTTTTAAGTAAATACCTACTCTTTGGCTAATGTCAAACGTTCCCGCTCCGAAAACCCCGATGTATGGTTATTACCAGTTTCAAAAAGTGAACCACTTTCAGTGAAAAAGAAAATCCCCATCAAATACATCGTAACATCCGGAGCACTCAAAAATATCTGAACACGCCTCTATTGTTATGGCAATAAAGGCGTATTCACGCTTACGATATATTTGATGTCGATTGTACCTAATTATTTTGAAAAAAAAACATTGCTACAAGAAAACTGATATGTAGTGACTCTGTATGCAACTCCTGTTCTGATTCACTCCAGGACATGTTACTGGCATTTTATACAGATTGGCTGCACAATTAATAAATTATTTTATTCATGAAGTGGCAATGCCCTTTTGTATGTTGTTTCATATTGCTAGATGTCAAATTTATGTAATTATGTTACCCAGCTCAATGCAGCTTATGAAAGACCAAATGGTTTATAATAAAATATTGTTTCATTCCTTATTGCACAATAATTTTGTCACAAATTTAAGAGATTATACTAAAACTCTTATCATAACATTACAAGCTATGTTTCACAGTACATACCTTAATAAGTTGTTTAAAATAATTCTGATACTCCTCCGGGCAGCCGGCACCACAGTACACCCGGTCATAGGGTGCCCCCAGAGGTGCTATGCATAGTCCATTACCTGTGGAAAGCCAATAATAATTTGATATTGTTTATTGGTGAGGTTGTAGTAACATCAAATTTCACAAGATCTTTGTAAATTGAATTACTTCATGTTTAACTTACCCAGGTAATATTTAGGCTCGCAAAAGTCAAATTCATCTAAAACTGGAGAATTTTCTATGAACTGTCCAAGCCTTTTGTTAGCATATTCCACCACAGTGGAATTCACTTCCACCCCATGACTGATGCCACTGGAACCCAGGATCAGACCCACCAGGGTACTCAGGTAGCCAGTTCCAGAGCCTACATTCAGGAACGACAGCCCCGGCGACAGCTCCAAGCCTTCCATCACTTCACTGTCGGGCAAAGAGTTCACCCGTCATGCATTTGTAAAGAACACCTATAATAATGTTTAGCAAAATGAGAATATATGATCTAGAGTGTAATGACAATATTCAGTATGTGTTAGATATAAGGTTTGTTTTCAATTGATGCTCGTTTTAGTAGACAAAGGGGTCAAGTTACAGAGTTTGCGTAAAACGACAAACAAGCGATTATCGTTGACAAAAGGCCATATGTTTACATTCCCTGCTCTTTGGCTGGACGTTGTTAGGCGCACATACCTGTAGATGCATGGCGCGGAGAGGTGCAGCGGCCCGTGCCGCCACGCCAAGTCTTTGTAGGCCTGATCCCGGGCGTCGCGCGTCATGTAGTCCGCGCGATCCAGCGCCCTAAACACGCGCTCCACATCCCGAGACCGGATGTAGTTGCTGCTCACTAAGTTGTCGATCAACTCGTTGTTATCCCTGCCCGAACTCACGGCGCCTCCCATGTTGTTTGTTTTGTTCCGACCTTTCCTTGCACTCCCCGACTCCTCAGCTGATAAAAATTGTGACGTCACACTTGTTTTTCAACATAATTCGTCGACAATTTGTCCCATTCACCACGATCTGACGATTATGATGCACCATGTATAGAAAGGAGTCTTTAAATCTATTGTTATTGGAAGAAGACGAGGCCAATTTCGTTAAAAATCCAAGAAATCGAACGAGACAGAATAGCTCACATGAAGATATTTTGTAGTAGGTATTTTTATTTTTGTTTTCTCTTGACTGTCAAATCAAATCCAGATCACGGATTGGCCCAGAATAGAAAGGGACAAAGACTCACCAATCAAAGACCGGCATAAACAAAGTCAAGAAATTGGAATATGAAATCAATTGATTTGTAACGTTTTGTAAAATGTTTGTAAACTATCATTACATCGATTTAATCAATTTGTGAATCCGCTAAACTAAAATGATTGCTTTTCATTCATAATTACTTCTAATTAAATTTGTATTAACTTCTGTTTCAATTATTTTTCACATACGTGGATCTCGTGAATATAGCGTACTCCTTCTGTCAAGTCTATAGTCTATACCTAATTTTGACAGATCAAAAGTCATCGAACCACGGGTTAGGACGATGTGATTTGTTTTCCTTATTTTTTGTGCAATTCCGTTGGCAATCCTTAAAATTTCACAGTAGAAGTAGATCGCCAACAGTCCTCTGAAGTGCCCATCGAAGATTATATGGAGGTTTTATAGTAGAAGAATTGTCACGTCATAGTCGGACGTCACGAGCAGCGAAGTCCGTGATAAGCGTCAGGTCGGGGTTGATGGTGTGAGCCTGTGTGGTTGTGCAAGGGTCGAGATGGCGGAGACGAGCGAGGCGCAGGCGAGCGCGTCGGCGCCGGGCGGCGACGCGGGGGGAGAGGACGAGAAACGGGATGAGCGAATGCTGGAGTGTAACATTTGCCTGGACACAGCTCGGGATGCCGTGGTCTCCATGTGTGGACATCTCTTCTGGTGAGCTCTTCCAATCTCTTTCACCGCGTCAGAAACAAATAAAGACTGTCCAAGCAATTTAAACAAGGTCATGTCTAATATGCTAATGAAGATTTGTTGACCTTTTTTAAGTTATTTAAATATAGAAGTTAAAACTGTTATACACTTGCAGAATTAAAGTGGTATACAGTAAATAGACTCAACATTCCGTATTTAGCAAGTTAGTAACAACAGTTATACATTAAAATTCAGTATAGAACTGTTCATACTTAATGTAAATTGTAAACAAGAAACTGGTTTAGGTTTTTGAATTTATTCATAGGATAAACAACTACATTCAAATCAATTTTATATTCAGTTAAACCGATAGGTAACATTTAACACTAAACATTTTAATTATATTGGTAATGGTACATAAAAAGGCAATTAAATGACTAACCAGTTTTATAATTTATTTTTCAACAAAATAGTAATTAATATTTAATGGATAGGTCATTAATCCTTCAGTAATATATCATTATTATAGCATTAAACACCACATACTTTAGGAGTATTATAAATTAATAATGTTAACCAAGTTGTTTTAGATTTATATTGCTGCCTGCCTGATGTTCAAAAAAAATGTTAAAAGGGTAAAATCAGGAATATTATGGGCTAGGCAGATTAAAGTCTTTTAGAGATACTTAGCTCTCTCAAAATGGACTCATTTGTTCTTATAGTGATGCAAGGGATATTTAGCATCTTCCTCCAGCACCACATCTTGGACGCATGGATCTTGCTCCTGTCTGAACTTTTGACAGATCAGGTTTCCACACGGTGCATAAAGACCAGTGTTCACACTAATCGCACCCTGGTACCCAGGCCTCAGGGGTGTGTAGTCAGTACAAATTTGGATAGGCACTAGGGTAGGCAGTCCATACAAAATGACCAAACATTTTTTTTGTTGTTTTTGGTGGTTGGATTATACATTTGTTAACTGGGTTAGAACCCAATTTCAGCATGCTACTGCAAGGCCTATACTCCATTTCATTTCATTCATCCACAACTTTTTGGTTTGTACAAATATTGGTCACACAGAAATGTTTTTATAGTGTAACTGAATATTTAAATTCTAATTGACATCAGGATTCTCTCATGTGATAGTTATATTATTATATATTTAATTTAATGTGTTAGATATAAGTTGACATCCGAATTTTTTTAATGTTTTTTTATTTTATAAATTTACTTTGACATTTTTATTATTGCATTATTATTTATTGTAGAAATTTTAAAATTGACATCATATTATTATTAACAATTATTATTAAGTATATTATCGTTTTAAATCACATGGCTCCCTCATAATATTGTTTGTACATCTGCATGCAGGCTGAATACACTGGGCAACATTATTGTAACAAAACAACTGAATAACTGTATTCTGAGCAAATAAATCGTCGGCTGACAAGCAAAACTCACTATAAAAACTGTCACTACTCTTAGCAACCTCTTATGTCAGTATTAAGTGAGAACTGAGATAGGAGCTATATTTCAAGTAGGTATTTGTTACTTAGTGAGTTTTGCTTGTCAACCGACGAAATACTTTGACTTTGACTTAAAATGTGCTACCTCCTTGTTTTCCACAGCTGGCCCTGCCTGCACCAGTGGCTGGAGACACGGCCCAGCCGACAGGTGTGCCCCGTATGCAAGGCTGCTATCAGCCGAGACAAGGTCATCCCACTCTACGGCCGAGGGAACACCAAACAGGAGGACCCTAGGAATAAGGTATGTGTCTTATGTTTATTTGAGAATGTACATTGAACTGAGGTAAAAGTTTGTACATTTGGATTTCATTTTTAATATTGAAAAAATTGGTAGGCTGGTAGATTCTATGATGTTGGGCAAGATCCAAAATGTCCCAGGAAGTTTGTATGGCATATTCCTTTTTTATTACCCAACAGCATTGAGAAAATAAATAATAAATGAATGCATTAAAAAAACAAAACTGTAACATAATTTAACTTAAGCATCGAGAAAATAAAGCTTGAATAATAATAAAAAAAATCCTTTTTTGGTAGGTTTCTAAACATTTTTGGTAACAATAAAGAAAACAACAAACAGTTTGAGTCTTTATTTTGGAAGAATAGGCAAATTTAGTGCAGATGTCCCTCCGAAGTTTTGGACCTGATGTAAAATGACACACTTCTCGCACTAGAGCCTAAAAAAGGCACCATCTGTATTAAAATAGTACATTACGATACAAGTGCGAAAAACATGAAATTTGAAACGATTGGCGATGTTTTAAAACACGACCGACGACAGGGAGTGTTTTAAATCGACACGAGTTACGAATTTCGTTTTTGCACGTGTCTCGTGCGACGTTTTTTAGTACAGATGGTCCTCCGAAGTTTCAAACCTGACGTAAAATGACACACTTCCCGCACTAGAGCCAAAAAAATACACCATCTGTACTAAAAAACATATTTTGGACGAATAAACCGCATTCTTATTTTTGCGTCGTCGACTATACACAGCAGCATTTGTCAAAGCTAACAATCTTATTTTGTGCAATATCCACAATCACCTTGCGCAAATTAGCCGAGATCCAAGACCTTCACTCATGGTCAAAGTAGCCTACAAATCTACTTTCACGTACCTGCTAAAATATATATCGGAAAAATACGCAATTACAATCATATAATATTATACTCAGAAAGCCCTTGTCTTACTTATAAACATGAACAAATTTAAATTCTATGAAATTGGAACAGAGTTGGATTTGTTTTGGCCCGGATTTTTTTTGGATAAACCGAAATCAACTTAATTTCTTGCAATGCAGATAAATATTTCAATGACAAATATTGAATATTTATCTTGTATGGCTGGGTCCTAGAAGATTAAAGGTACCAAATAAGGGTTCGGTATCCACTGGGATATATTTATGTATAAATTAGTTGACTTTTACGACACCCACGGGAAGAAATTGGGGTTGTGACAAATGTATCCTTATTGCCGTCACCACACTTGTAATACCAGTATGAAACCTACTAGTCAGTACTGAATCGGAACTGAAATACGAGCTTTATTTCAAGTAGGTATTTGTTACTTACATAGTAAGTTTTAGCAATCTTTGGGGGAGGCCTATGTTCAGCAGTGGACGTCTTTCGGCTGGTATAATGATGGTGATAATTATGTGTATCTATCTATTATATATATTGTCCCTTGGTACCCTCTTCACAAGCCTAAGGGTGCGACTCCACTGAGGCGGAGAGGAGCGGAGATGCGCAAAATTGGCCAATGAGACCGCATGACAGTGTTTCGAATTTTGAATTTGAAGAATGTAATTGAGCTTAGAGCTTACCATGGAACTGGGTCGATTTGTTTTAGATATATATTATCCCCACCTCGGACATAGGTGATAGTCAGCATCAGAAGTCACTATACACTCGAGGTGTCCAAAGAGAGGTTAACATTTAAACTTTCAAAAAGTTGTTGACTGTCATGATAGTATTTACTTGTGAGCGCTTAACAAGTCACAAATATCTTAACAGTCGATTTTCATTAATTTCTTAACATACAACAAATCATTGATACCTCAGCTGTTAAAAAACCACTGGTACCTAAGCAGTCAATAAGGCAAATATATCTGAACAAAAAGGAAAAATAGACGTTGTATGGTACAAATATGGTTGAATATTGATTGAAAAATACCTATACCTACTTATTTTAAGTAACTGTTTTGACAATCATCGAAAGCAGTGCAGTCTTGTCATCAGATACATCTATCTCACATTTTTCTCTTCAATCATTTGACAGGTGCTTCTTAGTCAACTTTAGGATAAATTATTTACTTTTCTCTTTTTACAAGCTTTTAGAATTTAGTTTCAACTTAGTTTTCAGTTCCGTTGTCTATGATCGAATCTTGCAAGTTAAATTTGAACCATTTCCCGATTTTAGATTGAGCTGCTTAAATTTGATGACAATGCAATATTATTATGACAAAGAGCTGATCTGATGGTGGAACTGGAAGGTAGCCATAGGAACTTTGTGATGAAACAACCAACCCCCATTGTGTTTGGGTTTCTTAGAATCGTCTCGATATGTGTAAGTTGGTCGTGGGAAGTAAAGCACAGTCAGCGACAATACTTTGTCTTCTTCTTCCTGCTTTTTCGTTACCCCGGCTTCTGCCACGGCCAGAGAGCCTAAGGCCCGCTTTGACAACTAGTCCCAAGATTTGGTGTAGGTGCTAGATTTTTACGAAAGCGACTGCCATTCGACCTTCCAACCCAGAGGGTATACTAAGCCTTATTGGGATTAGTCCGGTTTCCTCACGATGTTCTCCTTCACCGAAAAGCAACTGGTAAATAATGTCAAATGATATTTCGTAATTAGGTACGGTATGTACATAAGTTCTGAAAACTCATTGGTACGAGCCGACAGGATTTGAGCCCACGACCTTCGGAATGAAAGCCTTACCGGCGGGCCACCAACGCTCCTCCAGCGAAAAAAGCTTGTATGAAACATTCAATTTTTGAAAATAAAATGTTTTATGTTTGTTATCTGTTTCATTTTATTTTTCTCAAACTTGCAATGAAATATTGACGTTACCTACTGACGTCATATTGATAATTATTAGGTCCAGAATGAATGTACTCCTGCAACCTTAATTTATTACCTAACAATATGTTATTACAAATATAAGTCATATTTCGATATTCTAAAGAAATGTATCCATTTTGAATAGTTTGCCATAACCTGAGATAGATGTATGCAGTGACAAGTCTGCACTGCTTTCGTGAGTTGTCAGTCAGTCAGACGTCAAAGCAATCCTTGTCACATATGAATCAAATATTGTTTATAAGTTATAACCAGAGGGCCTATTGTGAACCACGAACGATGTTTTGCCTCTCTCTTTCGCACTTGCAATGTCGAACGTAAGTGTGACAAAGAGGCAAAACTGCGTGCGTAGCTCGCAATAAGCCCTCAGGGCCGCTACCGCCAAATCCGAAATTATCAAATCGAAAGAACTTGTCATGGTCACTCTTATTATACCCTAATTGAAGTGACAGAGAAAGTTCCTTAGCAGCTGTTCAGCGGTAGGTGCCGAAGCTAGCTAGGAAAATACGTTTGCCATTTGGATTGCAAAAACTGCATTCAACGAACTAATTAATTACAGAATGAAAAATTACAGTATTGAAAGTTATTCACATAAAATGTTGGTGCTTAGTTACCATTGAAATAACAACTGCTAAGCAACGGGTGGCACCTTGGCTGCTGACGTATGTGATTGGCAGTGCGTGTAGATATTAATGACAACTGCTTAAATTTGAGTGCTTAGTTACCACTGACTTTGTAACCGTTATTGACATTGTGATTAAATAACCGTGTACGTGTTAAAGAAAAACTGGAATGTTAAGATATATGTGACGAACTGAAAGCGTATGTGAAAATGATAACTTGATGTTCATATTTTTCTGACGATTTAAGTGTACATGACTTCTTGGACACCTTGCCCGCTCAGGTATATCTGCTGCTGACTGTATATGACATCTAATATTTATAATTTATACAGTATTAAGTAGTGTGACTACTGGAGAAAAATTAAAAGTACAAATCAAAATATTTAGTTACTAAATAATTTGATTTGTGTTTTCGCAATACGTTCAATAGATGGCAGCACCAGCGCTCTCTAGCTATTCTAGAAAACTGTAAAGTATTCTAAATAGGAGGTGCAGGCATGTATAGCTTGCCCTTAGAGACTGGTCAAAGGCGCCTAGCCTTGTAAGAGATTGCATATATCCGAGAAATTTGACCGGCGGTTGCTAAGACCGAGTGGCCGAGGGGTACAGGCATCAGCCGCGAAAGCTGAGTACGTGGGTTCGTTCCCCACCTCGGACATAGGTGATCTTGGTCGTTTTTCTTTGGTATATGACATCTAATATTTATAATATATATTATTTATTCCCCCAGGTGCCCCCGCGGCCGGCGGGGCAGCGCACGGAGCCCGAGACCACCAGCGGCTTCCCGGGCTTCGGCTTCGGCGAAGGCTTCCACATGTCCTTCGGCATCGGAGCCTTTCCCTTCGGCGTCTTCACGTCCACCTTCAACTTCGGCGATCAGAGGCCCAGCGCAGGTATGTTAGTATATGAGCAGGGGCCGAAACCACAAAACTTTCATCATCATCATCAGCCCATTGCAGTCCACTGCTGGACATAGGCCTCCCCCAAACATTACCATAATGACCCCCCACAAGGTGGACTGATGAGGTCATCTTGGTGTCTTGGTCATCTTGGGGTCTCCTGCGACCTTCACCAGGTGGTGAAGGTCGCAGGAGTCCGCTGGATGCGGGTGGCGCAGTACCGGTCATTGCGGCACAAAACTTTACAAGGGTATAATTCTACAAAATTGTTAACTTTTTGAATGGGAATTTGTACAATACTTGTAAAGTTTTGTGGGATAGGCCACAGGTGTCTTCTAGGTGATCATGAGTCAAACAACAGGCTTCGGCAAGGGCTTCCACATGTCCTTCGGCATCGGGGTTTTCCAGTTCGGCGACCAGAGGCCCAGCGCTGGTATGTTGGTATGGTAGGGGTCTCCAGGTGACCCTGAGTCAGACAACAGGCTTCGGTGATGGCTTCCACATGTCCTTCGGCATCGGGGCCTTTCCCTTCGGCGTCTTCACGTCCACCTTCAACTTCGGGGACCAGAGGCCCAGTGCAGGTATGTTAGTATATGAGCAGGGGCCAAATTCACAAAACCTTACAAGGGTATTGTTCGAGACACGAAAAATAGTGGACTGTAATGTTGTAACAAAAGGAAGCAAAAAGAGAGAAAGTCGGAATTAACCGTTATAAATTTTAAATCGGAATACGTTAGGGTATGGGGGAGAAAGAATGTTGGTGCTTGTTAAAAAGAACTTGAACAGGTGTACAGCGGAGTGATTGGATTACCTTCCGTGCCTGGTGCTGGAGGTTGGATCCGTAGCTTTGCTGTCCGCTGTTGGCGCCGACCGGGATTCTCCTGTTAACTGAAGTCACCTGACCGTTACCTCCAGAGTACAACTTAGCCTGGGTCCGCTCTTCACACTCGGTCGTGGGGGCTCCTTGCTGGTTAAGCTGGTTTAATGTTGTACTGATGAACTCGCGTGTGAGTGGTGTTTTAGTTCGAGAATAAAAAATACAATAGCGAAAACTGTGTCAACTCAATGACGGTTTGAAATCACACTCACTTTTTGCACTAATCAGAGGGGATGGGAAACGTCAAGGTCAAACTTCACGTTGACAGTAGAGCCACTATACAAATAAAAATAGATTGCTATGTTGCAAACTTGAACAGGTATAATTCTACAAAATTGTTAACTTTTAGTATGGGATTTTGTACAATTTTGTAGAATTGTACGCTTGTAAACTTTTGTGGCATAGTCCGTGTTTTTGTATATAAAAACGTTTGTGAAAAATGTTTAACTAAAAAATATTTAAAAACATTTTAACAAAGTCTTTCCTTACAATTTATTACTGGACGTGTATAAAAAAAATCAAAATATCACAATTGTTTTTTGTCCCAAAATGTCATATCGTCGGGGATCGGCATATCTAACACATATCAATAAGATTCTTATTTCCAACATACTTCTATGGAATCTAATCTTTATCTGCATGTGTTAGTTATGCGGTATTGCACTATCCCCGATGATATGTCATTTAATATGTTTTTACTTGTTTTGTCATCAAAAATGCATTGGTAAAGTCTATCGGTATACTCATGACTATACAATATTACAATACTTTTATACCTGTATACAACAATACTTTTCAACAAACACACAATAACACATTAGTTTGTAAGAAGGTTAATTATTTTTGATGCCATATTTTTGCGTTACAATCTCTTTTCAGCAGCCCCCCGCGGCACGGCCCAATATGAAGAGGAGCAGTTCCTCTCGAAGATCTTCCTCTGGGTCGCCATCCTCTTCGTGCTGTGGCTTGTCTTCGCCTGACCTCAGACTCTCGCAGGTTATCCACTTACCAACCACTAGCTATACTATTTTAGCTCCCCCCAGCAAAGCCCTATATGATGAGGATCAGTTCCTCTCAAAAATCTTCCCGTGGGTGGCCTGACACTCGCAGGTTACCCATTTACCGACTACTGGCTGAACTGAGTATTTCAGTAGACCCTGCGGCACAGCCGAGTAAGAGGATCAGTTCCACTCCAAGATCTTCCTGTGGCCATCCTCTTCATGCTGTGGCTTGTCTTCGCCTGACACTCGCAGGTTAGTTGAGGTTACCCACTTACCGACCACTAGCTGTACTGTATTTCAGCAGACCCTGCGGCACGACTCAGTACGAGGAGCAGTTCCTCTTAAAGATGTTCTTGTGGCCATACTCTTCATGCCCTGGCTTGTCTTCTTAAACGTCCGGACGTACAGTCAAGGGCATTAATATATATACACTTCTCCATACTGATCCCTTACAAATGTGTCTATATATTAATGCACTCGACTGTACGTCGGAACGTTGTAACTTTGCAAACCGCTAAGTAAGTAAGGTCGCTGCCGAAGCAATAAAATGATGAGCAGAAATCGGACAAATGTGCGTCATTGCTCGCAATAAAATGGACATGACTCCAAAGTTGATTGAATAAGTAATCATTTTCAGAAAATTACCTATCTGACACCGGTAACTATGAAAACCTTTGTAAATAGTCACCTCAATGCTTTAAAATTAAATTTCCAGAAATTATTCGTTTAATTATTCATTTAATAAAATTTTGAGTCATATCCATATTATTGTGAACAATGACGCCCATTTGTCCGATCTCTGCTAATAAGTAATAATTTTGCATTTCTGAAATTCGTATGATGGTTGCTGTACGTGTACACTCGTTCCTTGCTGCAGTCATCGCTTCCAAAACGCGTGTTTACCAAAGCGTTGATATTGGCAATGTGAAAAGTATAAAGAAGACCAGTAGGCCAGCCAAGATGCCATTCTGCAATCGTATACGATAAGCGATAAGTAATAAATGTATGAGAATAACAGATGCGAACGAAAAGTCAGGTGTCCATTTCCATACATTATTATATTTAGTAACGTGACTTATCGCTTATCGTAAACGATTGCAAAATGGCATCTTAGATAGGCTTGCAGATAAAGTAAAATAGTACATTCAGTTAGGTCAGTTTAAATTGTAACTTTGTGTAGATTTAATTTGGAAATAAACCTTTTTATTTATTTAACATTACGACACCAGTGCGAAAAACATGAAATTCGTAAATCGACACGAGTTACGAATTTCCTTTTTGCACGAGTCTCGTACGACGTTTTTTAGTACAGATGGCGCTCCGGACCTGACGTAAAATAAGCCACTTCTCTCACTAGCACCTAAAAATGGCACCATCTGTACTGAAAAGTACGAGACACGTGCAACAAGGAAAGTCGTAACTCGTGTCTTTAAAACATCGCCACTCGTTTCCAATTTCATGTTTTTCGCACTTGTGTCGTAATGTACTTTTTCACACAATTTATCTTTGACAGGTATCAACTGTCAACACGGCGCTACAGTCAAGCACACATCAGACATTGTACAGATGTAAATGATTATCACATCGCTATACGAACTCTTCACCAATTACATCTGAGCTATCAGAATGCTCACTAATATCTGAACAGATTCGTTTAGAGCGTATTCGGATATTTTTAAGCACACAACGATTTTTTTATGACATAAAACGGTATATTTACCGTGTAAATTGAAATTATTGAGCAGTCAATATTTCGGAACTGTTTCAAATACCGTTTTCACGGTAGTCTACGAACAAATAAAACATGGATACTGCACGCCATACTAAATAGCCTTTAAAACCCGGTCCTGAAATTTCGTTGACAAGTGTGATGACAATGACCCTGTTAATACATCACTATCATCAGCCTATGGTAGTCCACTGCTGGACGTAGGCCTCTCCTATTAACTATGCTTATAGACGCATTAGGAGGTAAATGCTCATAATCGCAAGCGGATTGGCAATCGTAGTAATGTGTCCACTATGATGACATTGATGACGCTGCTGCCCATCATCAATCTTTTATGGTCAGTGACACTTCAGTCTCTTAGTCGACTCTTACAACACCCGCGGGAGGAGTTGGGAGATGGTGACAAATGTATTCTTACTGCCGTCACCACACGGCTAATTTTATATTTTATCCCATAACTTGAACCGCTATACAGGGTGTTACACGAGCCACTGCAAACATTGAACGGGGTGATTTAGTAGCCTATACTGAACAACATTTACTATGGGGCCAATCACGAATACTAAAAAAAAAATATTTTTCATACATTTTGACCGATCGATAACGACATTTTGTATGAAAGAGTAAAAAATTTTTTCGGGACTTCCATAGTAAAAGTTGTTCAGTATAACCTACCAAATCACCCCGTTCAAGGTTTTCAGTGGCTCGTGTAACATCCTTTATAATTTATAAAATAGTTGTCATTAGTCCATCAAAGTTTTGATTGGCTATATTCTATTTGCATTTGTCAAAGATGTTGCACCGACATATGCGCGGTGTTAAGAAAAGCGCTATGTATTGTCCATCTCAACTCGCATTAAGAAAGAAGAAAGAAAAAACAAAACATTTATTTTTGACACAACATAATATACACATTAAATACAAACGAAACACGAATATAAAAGTACAAAAAAAAAATTGTGTCACAAAATGGTCTCCAATTCAGTATATTACTGGCCTGTAAACAGTTCAGGGCTGGTCTTCCATTGGAGCCATTTGTGAGGTCACGGTTGGTAACATAAATTTATTGATAGATGTCCATGTCATATTATGGTCGCAAGGGGAACTCATTATCGGGTGCTTAATAATTTAAATTTCCATGATAAATATAACGTTTTAAGTCATACTAATTACACAAGGATTTGATGTAAAAATCAAGTAATTATTTTTTAATTGTTAATGTTTATACCTTACTGTCCTATTTATATATTAGGCTGGAAACCCCTTGTTATATTTTTATCGATGCTTGCAGCGGGTGACGGCTGTCACCTCAGTACAATTAAACTTCATTGTTTATTGAACTGGTGACAACCGTCACCTATAATTTTAAGAAGTGTCCCATGTATATGTAACAAACATCTTTAACTTAATAATGTAATTTACAGTCGCCATCAGATGGACAATTCCACGCTAGAGTGTAATGAAAGTGACCAAATTCTTATTTTATTATTTTTTTATTTTTATTTTATTTTATTACATGAAAAGCATTACATAGTATACCATAAGGTGACGTTAAACCCTGTTCGGGTTTGTATCGTACACCTAATTTATTAATTGTGTAAATTTTACCGGTATTACATCAAAATAATACGTATCTAAGATACAATATAATATTTACACTTGGTTCATAAGTAAATAAACAGATGATGTAATGGTCACTTTCATTACAATTACATGGATTTACCCAGATATAAATATGGTGCCGTCCGGAGCCCTCAAAAATATCTGAACATACCTTTATCGCTATGACAAAGTCGTGTTCAGATATTTTTTAAAGCTCCAGACGCTACCATATATCTGATGGCGAGTGTACATCCTGTATAAATGGCAGCTACATCGGCGCTTGACAACCAAAACTTACTATGTAACAAATACCTACTTAAAATAAAACTCTTATCTCAGTTCTGGTTCAACATTTACATACGAGGTTGCTAAAACTAGTGACAGTTGGTTGTCAGCCGACGATATACAGTGTATGAGCTGTAAGAATAATATTTCAATGGATTCTTTGCGTCATACGCAAGTGTAAGTAAACAGCAAATTTGTAGTGTCATTTTTAGGGCCTTATCAGACTTGCGATTTGCAAGCGAGTTGAAAAGCGGGTGGCGAGTTCGTCGCTAACAGGATGCTTAGCCAAGTTGCTAATCGCTAACGCTTAGTAGCGTATCGTAGTTTTCCCTCTCTGTCACTCTTTCATATTAGTGCAACAAAGACAGTTCGTTTACGATTGACGATTAAGCGTTAGCGATTGGCAACTTGTCTAAGCGCCCTGAAGTGTTTCCTCATTGGAATCAATTTTACTATCTAAATGACTGTCCAGGCGCCGATCACTCTCAGCAATTTTCTGCCGAGTACGCTGCGTATTCGTTACGCGCTCGCGACGAAATCGCAGCGAATTGGTTACGCTTTCAACTCGCTTACAAATCGCAAGTGTGATAAAGCCCTTAGAGCTCATACTTCGTCGGTTTACATAGTCTAATACAAAGAGATGTATTTATTTTTCCACCTTATACCTTACAATTAGTCTGGTCCACACTGAATGCGAGAGAATAGCCGCTCGAGGCAGCTCAGTCAGTGTGGACTTCTCTCACTCGAGGCATGTGTAGCGTTTTAAATGTCGGATAAAAATCAAATGTTTTTTTCGGGTATGTATGAAAATTTGTTTTTTTTTTTCGGGTTTTTACATAAATAATCAATGTCTTATCTTATCTTATTGGTGGGGCCCTTACGGATACACTTCGACCCATTGGGATCTTTTGTGTAAGAAATAATCAATGTCACTCCTTTCCATCTCTATTTCAATTGACTTTTCCTCGGTGACTTCGCGCTCTCCTGGCCCCTATACCACAAAACTTTACAAGCGAACAATTCTACAAAATTGACAACTTTTTGTATGGGAATTTATACAATTTTGTAGAATTGTACGCTTGTAAAGTTTTGTGGTATAGGCCACTGGTATACTTAAGTGAAAATTAGACCTAATTCGCATGGGTTTAGAGTTGAAAGTTTAAGTGGAAAAATTCATTGACTTTTTAGAAAAAATCCGAAAAAAAAAACGAGTTGTTAGGAAAGATAACTACTTGATTTAATCCGGAAATTTTCAACGCTAGGCATGTCTGCGCTGCACGCTGACGTAGCTGCCTCGCTCAGCAATCAGTGTGGCATTGGGTCGTATAGCAGTAGGCAGTTTCTCCGAGCGTTTCAACCGCTGTGACTTCGGTGGCCGCCTTATCACACGAATCCCGTGAGATATGTATGAATTTTTGGATATCTTGATAGACTTAGTTGCCTACTACCGAATTATACAAAAAAAATACCCGCGGAAAACGCGTATATTGCCACCGAAGTCACGGCGGTTGAAACACTCAAAGAAATAAATGCCTAGCAGGCTTAGCACATGATTGGTGCGACGATATGTCGCCGCGAGATGGACTAATATAGTTAGTAAAAGACGGGAAATCTATCTCGCAGCGACATACTGTCACACCAATCATGTACTAAGCGTACAGGAGTGAACAGGGATAATAAAGAGATATTTTTTCGTTTTTGGTTGTCACCATAGTGACAGTTGCTCAGCGTGACCGTCACTATCTTTTCACCCCTGCTACACGACCCAAAAATGATCCTGTAAAGTCGCCATCAGATATATCGTAGCGTCTAGAGTGTTCAAAAATATCTGGACATGTCTTAATTACCATAACGATACAGGCGTGTTCAGATATTTTTGAACACTCCAGACGCTATGATGGTGACTACACTCGCGGTCAATGAATACGGGTCAGGTGGATTATTTCATAGAAAATACTGGAAACATGCTGATTACAAATATTTATATTTATTTAATCTTTATTGCATAAAATAAAAATACAATTGTACAAAAGGCGGACTTAATGCTACAAGGCATTCTCTACCAGTCAACCTTCGGGTAATATATTGATTTAAACTTTCACGATTATCACTCATATTTTAAAGACAAACGGTCTTAATCGCGTAAACTTACGTTTAATTATATCCTGACGTTTCGGGCATCATGTTACACCCGTGGTCGCAGGCAGACTGAACCTTCGGGCAAAGCAAAAAATATGTAGGCGGTGCGATAAATGCAGAGATTATAATACAAGTGGAACCGTTTTTAACATCAGATTGTATTGGAATTTCCCTGAAGTTATTACCCGATCCGAAAAACACGGAACTTTATCGTCAGATGACTCCGTAGATATAAAAATAGCAAGTCATAATTAAAAAACTCGTATTACCATACATTTTAGGTGGTTTTCTTAAACGGTCTACATTTTTGACTATACAAACCGACCTAACGACAATTTTAAACTTTTTTTGGGTTTATTTATAAATTTAGGGAAATTCCAATACAACCTGATTTAAAAATAGATTTTCCCTACACTATAAATATTTTAAAAAAATATTTGTAATCTCCATGTTTGCATTTACCCGTTTTCATTGCCGGAGTGTGTATATGCTAATTTACTACATAGACCAGGGGCGCTTCCTACATTGTTGTGCTATATTCTATACGAATTTTCTCTTACGTAAACTGCCAGTGTTTTTACATTTTAATCGCATTTGGGTCTCGCTTTACCCCAGGGTCCGTGGTTGCAACATATGAATTTAATCATTCCTCGTTTCTGTAGAGTTGTTATTGTCTTCGTATCGGAAACAGCGAAAAGTTGTAAGAACCTTATATTAAAACATTATAATGAAGGTTCCACGGAAAAACATGTCCAGTACTTTAAAAAATCAGGGAAAATTCATACCTTATTCTGTTAAAAGTATGGTGGTTTTTCCTTCTGTAATTTGAATTGACTAGACATGTTCTTTCCGTGGACCCTTCAAATTATTTATATTACAGGTATTCGTTACTTAGGTATCTGTGTATAGTAACTTATTAATCGGTCTTTGGCATTAGACCTGGGGGGTTACCATGACCTCCTAATGCGATTCAGTTTAGGTTCAGAGAAAGCAGTGATATACGACTCGTGTAGCCTTGTCCCTTTCTCTCGACCTTTAGTTGTACTATGGGTCATAATTACATGACATGACAGTAAAAAAAATAATATGACGGTTGAACCACAGATAATTTTAATTACCTGTGGCACAACCAGTTGGACATAGCGGTTGGACCACGGGTCGGGAGCGGTATATTTGGTTCTCACAGTGTTTTGCTTACAAAGCCGATACGATGACGTTAGAAATCATTTCGTGGGGACACCGCATCACTCGCAACGTGCAGGGGCCTTTGTACAGTTCCAAAAAGTCCTAACTTAGCTTTAGGACCGTAGATAAGTGATTTATCATTATATCCAGTGTTTAGAGTTAAAGCATTTTAATTGTCTGCTTTTTTTTGAGTATATTGTTTCAAACAGAGGGTCATTGCGTCATAATTTACGACTAATATCTTTATTTAACTATTTTGTCACTAATGCTAATTAGCGTCGGATGTTCGACGCCGGTGACACGCATAATGTGACCGAAAAAACTGCACTCCTATGCCAGTGACACACGTGATCAAAGTAATCTTATTCTTATGCCACTAACATTAATCAAGTTCTCACTCCTATGCCAGTGGTATAGAATACGTTGTGTCGCCGGCACAGGAGTACAATCTTTTCGGTCACACATGCGTGTCACTGGCATAGAGGATTTCTATCAGATAATTTCGATCGGCATAGTATAAGCACTTAGTGAAACAGTACCGGAGGCGAACGTGTTAACCGTTATTTGAAGATTTATCATGGGCAAAAGCTTCAACATGGTGGATACACTACAGCGATCGCCAACCCGCTTGCCCAGCGTAGCGATTGGAATTGAAATGGATACTAACGTTTTCCCATATGTCAATTTTTAAAGTTTTGTTTAAGTTGTGCACCCATGCATAGTTCCGATCACTGGAGTTGTAAATTAGTATGCAATGGACCTCAGATGTCAGAAGATTATGATTCAGAAATACTGACTGGCATTTAACCTTTTCGACGCCATGTCTAATACGAAATCTGTCACTCAAATGCCAACAAAAGTGCGTTGTTTTAGTCTGAAATTGAACTTATCTGAAATTGAATTGGCTGTGGGCCATTTTTGTCTGTGGACTGATTTAACCCGTTGAACGTCAACCTATAAAGTGGTCATGGCGGACGTAGTTAAAGCAATTATTCTGCTAATAAATGAGGTTTATATTGATTTAAACTTTCATGATTATCACTGACAAACGGGACTTAACTGCGTAAACTTACGTTTAATATTATCTTGACGTTAATACATAGTAGATTCCATGCCAAGGCCATTTAAGTGGGAAATGTCTCGGATGACGTGTAATTGTAGGTCGAGGCGAAGCCGACAAACATGTGATCCGAGGCTTTCCCATTTAACGGCCGAGGTGTGTATACAATTTTTCTGCTCAATGGAGCCGGCAGGCGGCAACTTAGCTTAGCGCAGCGGCCGGCAACGAGCTGTTTGCTGGCCGTAGGGCAGAAAACATAATTTTACGCGATTAAGCCCCGTTTGTCTTTCGATATGGGACGAATAAATAAAGATATTAGCGTATAAGGCCACATTTTGACGCGAGATGGAAAGCGTTCAAAAGGTTAATCTACTTCTAGCGTTGTATCTGCGGTATGTACAGTCAAGTGCAAAAATAAGTATCGAAAGAATCCGTTCATAAATATGTTACGACGTTCTTATTACACAGAATTAGAGTGCACTGGGACATATTTTTGAACATTTTTGTATACCCTTTATTTTGTCTTCGACTGTACCAGTCGTTTTGGTGACTACGATTTTCCGTTGTCGTCTATGGCGGACTGTGGCGGTCAAAGGGTTAACAGCTACATTACTGCTCAGTGCTTGCAAGTTTAACTTATAGCCCGTGTTAGGCTTTCGGTGTAACCAGTCGGTATTTTCGTGAGCTCACTCTGTATGTGAAAATGTACAGTCAACAACATTACCCCCTTGACAATAAACTCGTGTCATTTGAAGTGACTGTACCAGTCGACGCGTCTCAGATACTACATTATGTATGCAGATATAATATATCAAATTGCGTAGACCACGAATATTGTATTTGTTAGATATTGTTTATGTTAATATTCCTGTAAGTTAAGTGTATATAATGATTATATTTTAAAGATTTGAAGGGAAGGAAATTTTATTGTTTAATGTAATTTTTAAAAATAAAAATAATTAAACACAGATTTACTGTATTTTTTTATGGTGTAAGTGGAAAATAGCCTAGAGGCTGCTAATAATAACCAACTAGTGTAGCCTATGGACGATCGCATCTCCAAAAGTGACATGTACACATTGCGCTCCCTTTTGAAACAGAAAGATTCACTAAGTTGAAGGCAAAAGGGACAAGAAAACAAGTTTCGTGGGTGGCGTTGACATAGAAATCATCATCTTAGAGCGCTGGCGAACTGAATTTGGTATAAAATTACACCCTCCGCTGCAGAATAAAAAGACTGGTTATTTCAAATTAATATATTTCTTTTCAAGGACAGTACAGAAATTTACAGTATGTATTGTATTTCCGAAGTATCATATTTGAGTCACATATTGAAAAGCAAAAAGTTTTATCTTCTCTGTTGTAACTAAAATCATTTTACATTTACTATTTACACTGACATTTCGAACATGCCGTGCCTAAGACCTAGACTTAAGTCAAAAATTCATTTAGCAAATCATACCTTCCTATTTATCATGTAATTACGTCATTACTCGTTATTAATGTTCATGATATTTACAATAAGCAAATGAATTAATTAATATTCAAACAATTTTACTTCTTATCCAACTACCATACTTAGTGCCTTAGAAAAAAAGAATCCTGTAGGTTTAACATGTGATTGGCGCTGCGAGATAGACTATACCCGTCCCTCTTTTATTAAAATAATTAGTAAAAGACTCTATCTCGAAGCGACATATTGTCGCACCAATCATGTGCTAAGGCTACTTGTTACATCATTCTCATTAGCGACAATACAAAGATCTAAATGAGAAGTGTCTTTTCAAGAAACTTAATTTGAAAGTAATAACTGGTTTTCATAGAAAAAATGCAGTTATGACAAAAAAGACATCAAAATAATCTTAAACTTGAAAGCTGTACTATTATTTGATAAGTATTTTATCTATCTATTAAGCCCAATTATTGGTAATTTGCGTATTTATCGATAACTATACAATAGGCAATTATTCACTTCTAAATGGATTATCCAACAAAGAATTCATGATACAGCTATGCTATTCTCTTATTGACACATTCGACGCTGCATTCGTCAACGAGCTCGATGTCGATTTGACATTAGGAATCGAGGCTGTGAGCGAGGTTGTGGGCGAGTTCGTCGCTGTTTTTCGTTAGAGAATACGAAGTTCATGCATTAAACGTCAAACTTTCGACGCAATGTAGTTCCAGCTCACGCCGCATTCGTCGCCGAGCACTATAGTGTCGTTTAAAGTACATTAGTGAATACCATTTTTAGGCTCGACGCTGCCGCAGCACTGACACAGCGCTGACAGAAAGGCGGTTTCCTTAGTGAATAACACTGCAGATGTCAACTAACCATATTTTTTCCAAAAAGTAGATTTACTAAAATTAACGTTATAATACCTTCTTCATTGTCAAAATAAATTATTAACCTGAAAAGTCGATATTTTGTTGGATAGAATATACATGGCATCAGGCATTAGTTATCTGGATTTGGAAATAAAACTTAAACTAAATAAACCTTATTCTAAGTGACCACAATATCCCTACTATTTTTGTTTGAAAATACCTAATTTTGAAATAAAGAAAAATTCAGGTGCAGTCAATTCCATAGTATACAGGAATTAGGGACCAAAATATCTACACAACTAGCTATAGGACATGTCTATAAAGACTGGCGATAAATCTATTTTTGGCGATAATCTAATATGGTAGAAAAATTGCAATGAAATTGAAATCAACTGTAAATACAAATCTAATTCGTTTTAACATAAACCCAATTCTGTTCCATTTTATAACGTCTTTGGGTGGCTAGAGAATAGTACATTACGATACAAGTGCGAAAAATATGAAGTTCGAAACGAATGGTGATAAATTAAAACACAACCGAAGGGACGCAGGGAGTTTAAATCCACACGAATTACGAATTTCCTGTCCGCACTTGTATCGTACGACGTTTTTCAGTACAGGTGGCCCTCCGAACTTTCCCCCAGGAACCACTTCTCGCACTAGCGCGTAAAAATGCACTATCTGTACTGAAATAGTAAATTTCCTAACTAGTGCGGGAAAACCGTTTTTTCAGCGGGGGTGAAAGTTGGAGCCCGAGTGAAACGAGGGCGATAATCACCAGAGTTAAAAAAAAGTTTTTGCACGTATAAGGGACGATTTTTTTTCATAACCAGTGCGTCAAAAAGAGAATTTACCGCGCGGGAAGCATGCCAAAAGTTCGTTTTTGCGCACTAGTTAGGAAATAGTACATTACGATACACGTGCGTAAAAATTAACTTCGAAACGAGTGGAGATAAATTAAAGCACGACTGAAGGGAATGCTTTAAATTGACACGAGTTACGTATTTCGTTTCCGCACGTGTATCGTTCGACGTTTTTTAGTACAGATGGCCCTCCGAAGTTTTCACCTGACATAATGAACTGAAAAATATGTTTTCGACGTTGACTGTAACTCGAAAGTGTCATAATCATATCACCGTTAATCGCTCCAGGCGATTCCACTATTCACCCTTAGGCGCCAATAGTATTGCGTAAAAATAATACCTAACCAACATCACTTACTCAATACCGTACAACTTCAGCGTACGATCCATACTAGTCGACGCAAGACACTGCGCATGTCGACCGAACCGAACACCAGTCGCCGCTGCCGTATGCTCGTTAAACACTTTCAATTCCTGCCACTGCCTACACAAATACACTCTCACATCCGACCCGGCCACAGCAAGGTATGTTCCACTCTGATCGAAGCACAACTCCTTGATCGCATAACCTTCGTCCAACTGGATAGTCTTGAAATTCTTCAGCTTCCGGAGATCCCATAACTTCACACAAGCGTCTTCAGCAGCTGTAGCCAGGTAGTAACCGTTCTCGGAGAAGGAGATTGAGGTGACTGGTCCGACGTGACCGGGGAAGTTGGCCACGTTGCTCTGTTCCTTGAGATCCCAGATCTTGACTTGGGAGTTTTCTGTGCCGGTACCGAAGATGAGTCCGTCGGGATGGAATTGAGCTGTGGTTAGGCTGACGCCCGAGGAGTCTCCGACCTGGGAACAGGAAGTCATTTAGGTGAAACATGTTATTTGAATGGGCCTCATAAGAAGGCTCAAAGTCACCCAAAGGGCAATGGAGAGGGCTATGCTAGGAGTCTCTCTGCGTGATCGGATTAAAAATGAGACCATCCGCAGCAGAACCAAAGTAACCGAAATAGCTCTCCGAATCACTAAACTGAAGTGGCAGTGGGCGGGGCATATCGCGCGTAGAACCGACGGCCGTTGGGGCGGGAAGGTTCTTGAGTGGCGGCCACGTACTGGAAGGCGTAGCGTGGGTAGGTCCCCCACAAGGTGGACCGATGACCTGGTGAAGGTCGCAGGAGTCCGCTGGATGCGGATGGCTCAGGACCGGTCATTGTGGCAATCTTTGGGGGAGGCCTATGTTCAGCAGTGGACATCTTTCGGCTGATATGATGATGATGATGATGTTATTTGAATAGCCAGGTTCTGACTGAACCAGCAGGCTAGAAAGCATCACGCAAGGCAATTCAGCTTGTGTGGACCAGCGTCGCCCAAGACTAAAGCATGAAGAGCTGGGGTAGCAATAGAAATATCGGAAAAAATTCGAATCTTTTTTTCGGGTTTTGAAAGAAATAATCATTGTCACTCCTTCCACCTATTTCAATTGTTCTTTTATCGATGGTATATTTTATCGTGTTCCCCTTTTGGACGTGAAAATTAGACCTAATGAACAAAGGTAGAGCAGAAAATAAAAAGTGAAAACTTTCATTGATTTTTTTCCCAAATAAAATATATGAGCCAATTGGAAAGAAACGGGATTTTTCCCGGAAATTTTCCAACGCTCAATCAAGGCATGTACTGATTGCTTCGATCAGCAATTTTCGCTCGAGGCGTTTCATTTTGTATGGACCCGCTATTGAAGTATAACTCAGTGTGATTATTTAACCCTTAAATGCATAGTGATGTATATATGCATCATGTACTTTCAACCCTAATGACAACATGTCAGAATTCAAATTTGAATAAATCTTTGTCAAGGTCATGCATTTAAGGGTTAAAACGTGATTTAACCCTTAGGTGCATACAGTATCATAAATGATACGACCGAAATGACACATGTCGAAATAAGTAATCAATTGCGACTGACACACTGAGCAACAGAGTTCTAATTGGCATTGATTGTTTACATAAGTCATTTCAGAATTAAAATGTATGATACCATATGCACCTAAGGGTTAAAACTACTTCCTTTGACCGTGTTCCTGTATATTCGGCCAAAGATAAAAGGCGTAATGCCAAATATTTTCAAGACCTGAAGCTATACACAACACACCTTGGTGAGCAGGGCTCCGGTGCGGATGTCGGAGAAGGCCCAGTGCTGGTCGGTGGAGGTGGACAGCACGTAGTCGCCGGTGGGGTGCAGCGACAGCCCGGTCACGGGCCCGTCGTGGGACCGCAGGATCACCGTTGTCTGGGATCTGGAAGGAAATAACATGATGAGAATGTTCTGTCCATAAGAGCAAAAGGGACAAACAATTATTAGCGGCTTGTTAAGTTAACGAAATTGAAAAATACGACCTATTGCAGACTATTATCGAAGGAAAATATGGGGGGAAAAGAGGGAGAGGTAGACCTAGAAATAAATGGATAGATAATGTTAAGGAATGGACGCATACAAAAGACGCAGCCACCCTCAAGAGATTGGCAAAGACTAGAAAGCTAAATGCCATGCTGACCGCCGACGCCCGTTAGACTGGGCATGGCACCACAAGAAGAAGAAGTTAAGTTAACAAACGTTTATGAATAAGGGGGTAAGATTATATCATTTTTTAAAAGGAGGCGACCTTATTTTTCAGAAAAAGGTACGAGTTACGCGATAGAAAGAGAGCGCACTTCTACGTGACATTAATGGTGAAGACACATTTATCAGCATGCGTGCAAATTTTGTCTAATAAAATTGGCTGTTTAGTATAAAACGTGTAAGCATGCGTACGCGTGCGGAAAGCTGGACGCGGTCCCATACTAAACTGACATTTTCTATTGACAAAATGCGTACACATGCTGATAAATGTGTCTTCACCCTTAGCGTTGCGCGGTGGGAATTTGAACTTAATAGTATCGTAGCAAGAGTCATTATTCCTTTAATCGGGTTTTTGGAAATGGTTTTCTGTACTTGTACTAATATGTATTCTGTGGTTTTACCACGCAACCCTCAAATATTTATATTGAATTTGGATTATCTAAGTCAATGTATAATAAAATGAGACGCGAAATAACAATACAATACAATACAATACTCTTTATTGCACACCTCGTAACATAAAAAAGAAGATAACAAAAAAGTCGAATCTTAAAAGTAGAGGTAACACAACAGGCGGTCTTATCGCTAAAGAGCGATCTCTTCCAGACAACCTTTGGGCAATGAAACAATGCAACCAGTAAAAAAACAGTAGGTGATGCAAGACATGAAATAAGGAAAATGAATAAACAAGTTTATTAATTACGACACGTTAATAAATATACACATATAAGTAAATATAATAAACTTACATATACTTATATAAATAGATATATACATATATATATACAGATGACAGGATGGAATTACAACAATAGCATATCATGGGAGAGTCAGATAGTATTCCTTAAGATGCGCCTTGAAGGTGGCAAGAGATTGAGCTCGCCTTATAACCTTGAATTACTGTACATTATATCGTATCTACATAATATTATTTGATTAACACTCTTAAATAAAGCAGATGAAAAGCAAATCTATAAAATGTCACAAGAACTAAGAGAAAAAGGCTACCATTCCATATGAAGCTTGTGAATCTTGTTGTTTTTGTTTTCAAAAATTAATGTTGAACATTTACCCCCTTATTCATAAACGTCTGCTAACTTAGCATACCACTAAGTATTGTTTGTCCCTTTCGGTCTTATCAATATGTCCACAAGAGCAAAAGACAAACAAGACTTAGCGGCTTGTTAATTTAGGAGGCGTTTATGAAAAAGGGAGTTATTTTGTATGATTTCACGCAGGGACCGGAACCGGTATTTTACAAAAACTTCGAAATAGCCCAGTATTTTTAAATGTTGTATACTCTTTATGTACTGCTCAATATGTTATGTAATTTACAAAACCATATTTTTAAATTTCTCCATTAACTTACAATTTATATACCGAAGAATGGGCTCGCCGGAAGATCAGCGTTGGCTTACGGGTAGACATTATGCTGAGGCGAGTCCATTTCGTGGTATAATATTATATGATGAATTTGACTGTTTTGTTTTGTCCTGTCATGCTTTTTATATTTGCCACGAATAAATTATTTGTATTTGTATTTTAAGAATGAAAAATAACGAAAAAAGAACCGTTCTTTTTGTATGGAAAAAATAACGGTTCCGGTCCCTGATGTCACGTACACGTGGTGTGTTAGTTAAGTAGCCTTAAAAGTGAATACTTACGTCGGCACGTTCCAAACACGAATGGTGTGGTCAGGCGAGGCCGTGATGACGGTGTCTTCGTCCGGGTGGTAGATTACCCGAGTGACCTGAGCAGAAACATAATAAGGAGAATATTAAGCCACCTCGCGAAGAATGAGGGGTTTCGATATTTTTTCTGCTATCAGGCGGCGCTCTGTTTGCGTAAGGTCCAAACTGCTGTCAGATTCATACATACGAATACGCAATCTCGAAATTCTATTGTATGTATGAATGTAAATTCTTTATTGTACACAAAACACAGGCAAAAATACACATTTTTACAAAAAAAATGCCAGGTACGAAGGCGAACTTATCCCTGTAAGGGATCTCTTCTAGTTAACCTTTGAGCAAAGGAGTCGTCTATATGAAGCAAAAGATAAACAAACATATTATTGTATTTGGAAGTTTACCGATTTTGTAAAGGATAACGACTAGAAAACGGTCGCTGGACAGAAGAATGAGCTTTAAAACAGGGCTGCAATCTCAGTACTAAAGAAAATTACTAGAACTTTGTTCATTTCATGGGATTTGATATGGATTTTTTTTTATCTAGATTAGATAACAATAACACTAAAGTAATGATTTTAAGAATAAATAAACCAAGAAGTACATAGAAAATTAACTTCGCGTATTTATTTTGACAGTTCGTTGGACTTCACGTGCCATCTCATCACCACAGCGGCAGGAAAATTATCAAAAATCCTCATTGTCGTGTTTTTGTGACAAATGTAATTTTGCTGTTGATGGCAAACAACAACACTGCCCGTCTGATGATAAGTGGTAACTAGCCTGCCGCCTGGAAACAGTAAATTTACAACTGTCAGACTTGTCACTGGTTTTTTAATTTGAAATGGGCTTACTCATGGCCACAGACTAGCCGAGGGCAGAGACGCGGCCTACGATGGAGCGAGTTCGCCCAGAAGATGCCTGTTCACAATGAAATAGGGCCCTGGCCTTACCTTCTTGGTGTGCCCCTTGAGTATGGCGACGACCTGCTCGGTGTCTTTGTTGAAGACGGTGGCGTTGCGGTCGTTCCCGCCGGTGAGGATCCGGCTGTGGTCCGTCGGGTTGATGTCCAGGGCCAGGATGCCGGGCACACTGGCTGAGTGGAGGCCCTGTGCACATATGAGTAACTTGTTTAGGAGGGTATTTACAGATACTTAAGGTTTTTTTACAATTTGTATTTGTAAAACCATGAAAATTCGATTACGTTACCATTTTTTTAGTACAGATGGTGTATTTTTTAGGCTCTAGTGCGAGAAGTATGTCGTTTGAAATTTCACGTCAGGTTTGAAACTTCGGAGGGCCATCTGTACTAAAAAACGTCGTACGAGACACGTGCAAAAACAAAATTCGTAACTCGTGTCGATTTAAAACACTCCCTCTCAGTCGTATTATAAAACATCGCCACTCGTTTCGAATTTCATGTTTTTCGCACTTGTGTCGTACAACTCGTACATACTATTTTCATACATTTTGTATGGCGGAATGTAAATTTAGTGACAATTTTTTCTCTTATTTGAATCGAAAGAGCTCACGATTCTGCGTAGAAATCATATAAAAAATACCTGTTACAAAAAAGTGGGGGGGACAACTTTGGAAAAAATGGCCCTAATAAGGGTTAGGTAAGGGAACATACCCATACTACGTGACCTGTTTAGGGGGGGGAGGGAAGAGTGGTAAGGGAAGAGTGGTACTTTGACGGACCGTCAAAGTACCACTCTTGGTCACCAAGGGGAGGGGGGGGGGTCTGGTATCTTGTCACGTGACTAGTACATTACGAGATTATTTTGTAATAATGTTATTTAAATTGGACTTACACGCCACCGTTTTTCCCATCACTACAATTTTTAGAACCAAAAGTACAATTCTACATAAAAAATTTACTATTTAACCTACGCCTGCACTCTCGCAGTACGCGTTTTCATGTGAAAACGGGGGGGGGGGGGGGGGGGGTGTCTTGGCATATACTACGCTTGGTAACCATGGGTATGTTCCCTAAGCAGCTCGTCCAAAAATCACATGATCATATATTGGCGAGTTTAGACTCACGGGATGGCTGGCAGTGGTCTGGAAGGCGCGGATCTGGTCGGGGCCGACGAGTCCCTCGGGCACGGTGCGGCCGCGACGCTTGCGCTCCTGCGTGAGCGCGGTAGCCCGCTCCTGCAGCCGCGCCACCACCTCCCCGGACATGCCGATGGGCGCTGCGCCGCTGCCCGGGGCCGCTGCTTCCGTCTGCAAGGGCGATTTCAACATTGTAGATTCTATTGGTCCCCACTAGATTAATAATTCACCTAGGTAAACTGCCTTACGCGAGAAATTTTACGACTACTTTTGGTTGAGAAGTCTGGAATTGACAATT
>JALPQI010006593.1:0-54979 GCA_025490895.1 Thaumatotibia leucotreta | reverse complement strand
CATTTAAATATTTCTACTACAAAATGACTCAGTGTAGTGCTCTAAACTGCAAAAATCAAGGCATTCACGCTTTTCCAAAAGACCGCAAGCGTCGAAAAGCCTGGGAGCGTGCGTTACGTATCAAAAACTTCAAAGCAAAAGACTCATCCCGTTTATGTTCTATGCATTTTACATCAGACGACTATTACGGACAAAGTATATACACAAGTAAGTTTTTTTAATATTCTTTACTTATCCTGTATGATGAGCGTCTCTTTGAACTGTTTAACAGCGGTGGCTCTCTTTCAGATTATGCGCCCAAGGCAAGATTCCTGAAAAAAACTGCTGTGCCCTCAATATTTGCATTCAGCGTTTTAAAGGTTGATACACCAAATGCAATCGCCCGCCAGCAGCGACTTGAGATAAGGTCACAGAGAAAGTTACAGTTTAAAGATAGTATAACTTCAACAACAAGCCATGCAACATCAATTCATGAAGAGACAATGCCTCCGAATTTCATGGAAGTGGATAGTGAAATAGAAATTGCTAACAGTTCTGAAATAAAACATTGTACAGTGCCTGTTGCAGATAAACAAGAAGTCTCGTCAAAAGGAACACAAATTGATATGGAACATGTGTTTGGGACAATACATAGATTTCAAAATGATGACAAAGCTATTCAGTTTTATACAGGCTTTGAGTGTTACAAGAAGTTCTTCTTTGTATACTCAACTTTAAGTCCTATGGCACATAAAATACAGTATTATAATAGTTCTGTTATTCTATTAAGTACAGAAGATCAGTTCTTTTTAACCATGATGAAGTTAAGACAAAACAAATGTGTATTTGAATTAAGTCGATTTTTTAGTATAAGTACCACCACAGTGTCAAATATATTTATCACCTGGGTAAACTTCATGTACCAACTTTGGTCTAAAATCAACACATGGCCAAGTAAAGACTTAGTACAGTATTATATGCCTGAACATTTTAAAAATTACAATAGTGATATAAGGGTCATATTAGATGGAACAGAATTTCATGTCCAGAAACCAAAAAATCCTACTGCTCAACAGGCATCTTGGAGTAGCTACAAGCATGCAAATACACTCAAAGTCCTTGTTGGAGGTACTCCGGGGGGATTATTGTCTTATTGTTCTCCCGCTTATGCTGGATCGGTCAGTGACAGACAAACAGTGGAGAGAAGCGATTTAATAAGTAAATGTGAAAGTGGTGATTGTATATTAGCAGATCGTGGTTTTAATATTCAAGACATGTTTGCACACAAAAATGTTTCTGTAAACATACCAACATTTCTTAAAGGAAAAACACAGCTACCGGGTTTGACAGTTTTAAAAGATAGGAACCTAGCTAGTAAAAGGGTACATATTGAACGTCTCATTGGCCTAACTAAAACATATAAAATTTTAAAAAGTGACTTGGACCACAATTATATACCTATCGCTGGTAAAATATTTTTTATATGTACTATGTGCTGTAATTTTAGAGAAAGTATTATGAAATAATTTCAAGTAAATAAAAAACAACAACTGTTTTATTTTTTATTTATTAAATCATAATTTCTATAATAATATTTATTTATTATTTCGGGTTTTAAGTGATTTTCATAGAATGCCACTAGTTTAGAGATCATTTCATCAATAAAGCAATCATCACGCTCCAAAAAAATTACTTTTATTTCCTTAAAAGTGTAGATTATGAGATTGCAGTATTTCCTGTTACAGCAGAATAATTGACCCTGAATTTGGTAAAAATATGGGTGATTTTTTTTCAAACAGAGAACCCCATTTATTTGCTCCAGGTATGGTACTGTCACAGCAGTAACATTCATGTACCTTGCAGCATATGGACATTTCACTTCAATGACAGTATCTTCACCTAGAAGACCATCTGGTGATGCTGCTAGGAATGGAAACTGTTCTGAAATGTGAAGTCCACTTTTTTCTACACGAAGTCCAAAAAATTCTGTGTATTTATTTATTGCAGTACTCTCATGAATCTTTCCATGAGTGACAGCTCTAGTATTTATTGCTCTGGGGTTCATAATCCTTTTGATCAGCTGTTCTTTTCCAGTTGTAGCGTGACAAGCTAAATGAAACATACTGGCAGTCAGCCTGCAAGATCGAAGAGTATGCCATTCTTGAGACTTGTCCTGCACCTTTGTAGCCTGCTCTATCCTTACAATTTCTTCATGCGTAATATTTTTCAACTGCAACCTCTCCAATAGAATCTCCTTATCATTTTGGGAAGTGTAATGGCTATGATCCCATTCGGTTGCATAAGGGTTTGCCGGTTTAATGGTTTGAAGAATGGGCATTGTTGATTCCCCGAAGTTTATAGCCAAGTTCTGTACATAATTTTCGTAATTTTCCATTACATCTTCTTCCTTAAGGGGATTGTAATTCATGGCTCGTTTTTTTGATTTGCAAGTTGGCAAATTTTGAGCCTGTATTGGCGACCTATAAAATGCTTTATGAGGTCTTTTAAAGGTCATGAGCCTCTGTGTTGATACTTGATGCACGATCATAGTTTTTGTTCTGTAGATATCTTCCACCGCACATAACAGGACCGACACATGTTTGCAATGAGCTTCAATACCACTGCCAGCAGCACACTCGCAGTTGGCCTGTTCGATATTTCCTTCTTTTGAAAGCTTTACGTTCACTAAGTAAGTAACTTTCTTCATTTGCGCTTTGCATTGTCCTTGGACGTAAGTAAAATTTCCGTCTGAAGCATATCGCGCAGTCAACAAGCATCGAGACTCGTACATATCTTTACCTTTATTTTGCGCATTATATCTTTCAAAATATGCTTGAATTTCATGCCGGTTTAAAGGTGGAATGGGCGAATCGGCATTGATATCCTTGAAGCTCGACACCGGCGGGCAGGTGTACCTAGGATCGTCACTAGGGCCGGGTTCTGCACCAAAATTAAAGTTTCGGTCGTAGGCTTCCAATCTAAAACAAAAATAGTCTATTTAATAAAGCTAATAAATAAATAAAGCACATTTATCCGTACATAACCTCAAAAGTTTTATTTGCTTACCTTTCGATTAAATCAGCCTTTTTACCAGCGACAGAGGCATTTCTTTGCCGCAATTCATTTTTTAACTGCACTACAGTCATAAATGAATACATTTTTACAAAGAATCCGAAGAATTTGTGAAATCACTTTTGACAGCCAAAGCTAACAAACGCAATAGAGAAGGGTCGATTGTGTCGCCATCTACGCAGAGTTTTTAGTTCCTCTCCTCATTGGATGGATAGTGAGAATGCCGTAAATTTATAGATGGCAACAATGTAATGCATGATGAAACGGAAGCAAAGTTTAATAAAGACATTTGAAGCGTTTTGTAAATGATGTTACATTTCAATGTTGACTTTCAAATTACAATCGTATTGTAAAAAGTAAAAACATGTATTTATTTTAATTCATCGTAATTCGTTTTTATTCATCCATCTCATTCTCACTCGGTACATTTACATTCATACACCGTTATGTTGGTGCAATGAGTTTAGGTTGCACATTCGTGTTTATTTCCTCTTTTCTATCTGTTTCTTACAAGTCTATCATGTCTATTAAAAATAAAAAAAACAACAACTTGTTTGGAGTGCCTGATCTTTACGAAATTCAGAAATCGTAATATTAGGTTATGTTATATTATTAGTTATTTATTTATTGTTATTTCCAACATGACTACGATAAGACCATTTACGTGTGAAGACATGTTAAAATTTAATAACGTGTAAGTCTTATTATTATAATTATATTATATATTGAAACATTTGCCATAATAAAATTCAATTTACAGAAACTTGGACCCTTTGACGGAAACTTACGGTTTATCGTTTTACACACAATATTTGGCTCATTGGCCAGAATATTTCCAAGTCGCCGAATCGCCCAGCGGAGAAATCATGGGTTACAGTATGTATATTTTCTGTACTGTATTACAGTAAGTACAGTGGCTAGTTTGTTTACTAACAGAGAATTTACCCAAAATCTTTGCTGTAGTGCTGTACCAATATCTACTCATCTATCATTTACCGTACGTTTGTATTTGTATTGTGATATTTCAGTAATGGGAAAAGCAGAGGGCCTTGGTGAAAACTGGCATGGACATGTGACTGCTTTGACTGTTAGTCCCGATTATAGGAGACTGGGGCTAGCGGCTACCCTGATGAGTATTTTAGAAGATGTATCAGAAAAGTGAGTATTATCATAGAAAATCATATGGCATGAAATAAATTAATGATAAAATAAGAATAATTTAACTACCATTAAATTATCATGATCCCATTTATAGTGTGCCAAACTCTAGCCTGCTTAGCCATTTCTGGAATTCTAGATGTGCAATTTGTACATTAGTGATAATTTACTGACTTACTGATAATTTATTGCTTGTCTCAGAACATACAGCTCAATGAGTATATTTTAACTGATTTTAATTATTTACAGGAAAAAGGCATATTTTGTGGATTTATTTGTGAGAGTCAGCAACAAAGTGGCCATCAACATGTATAAAAACTTGGGTTACATTGTGTACAGAACTGTATTGGAATACTATTCTGGGGATCCAGATGAAGATGCTTATGGTAAATAAACTGACAACATTAACATGTCATATTTCAGCAGATTAAATAATATATGTTTTTTTTTCTTTTTTTTCAGATATGAGAAAAGCATGCTCAAGAGATGTGAACAAGACCTCTGTTATACCTTTAGCTCATCCGGTGAGACCTGAAGATGTGGACTGATTAAACACTAAATAAAAAGTTGGAAATTTTGTATAGTATTTTATTTTTATATTTTGAATCATTGTTCCTCTTATGATTAAGAATCACTGTCACTACTACTACTACTGTCATCAGAATCATTATCAATATTTTCTTGAGTTTGGCCTTGTTCTTGTGGTGGTTGTTCTGGAGTATTTGGTTCAGCTGGTGCAGGCAATTCCTTTTGTTGACGCCATTGTTTAGCAGCAGCAAGGAGTTTGAGATTGGGCCTGACCATTTCATCTTCAGGGAATATGTAGTCAAACACTTCTTCCCAGCCCTCTTCCACGCCATCATCACTAACAATCTTCTGCCTCTTTTTGACTCTCCTGGGCATTTTAGCCATAACCTTTTCTAGTTTAGTGTCCTCACCTATCTCTGTCTCAAAGTCTTTCCAAGCTTCTAGGAGAAGAACTCTTGCTTCCTTCTCTCCTAGACTTCGAAGGCTATCATTGGCACGCTCATATACACGTCTGGCTAATTCAACATTGATATTGTCAGCATTTTCTGCATTTAGTTCAAACTTTGCATAAGATAGCCATACCTTGACATGTACTGTTCTTTCTAACAATCTTTCATAAAGTTGTCTAGCTTTTTCTGTCTCTCCTTGGGCTACTTCAAAATCAATGAAACTCTTCCAAAGTAATTCTGGCATATCCAGTCTTTGCTGCCCAACTGCTATTTCATAAATTGCTCTTGCTCTGTCTATGTCCCCCAAGAGAGTTTCCAATTCTGCAAATTTGATCCAAGTTATACAGTTCTCAGGACCATATTCCAAGAATTTCTGATACAATATCCTACATCTGTCAAATTCTCTTAGTTGTATTTCTAAATCTATATAGCCCCTGTACAATTTGTCTCTGGGACACATCCCTAGAGCCATACCTAATGTTTTCCTTGCTTGTTTCAAGTCTTTACATCTCACCTCAAACTGAGCATACATAAGCCAAATTTTGGAAAATGTGAATATTTTGTGAGGTATCAATTCTAAGCAAGTTCTGTAGACCTGTCTGGTCCGTTCAAGATCTTCTGCTTCTAATTCTTCATATAAGGCATAATTTATCCAAAGGTATATGTAGCGTCTCCAAAACTGTTTATCCTTTGAAGGAGGTACATTTGCTATAGCTCTCTCATAAGTATCTCTTATATCATCAACATTTCCTTCATTTTCTACAAGTCTGATATAATCAAACCAAGCATCATAATTAGTGGGATTTTCAATAACCTCTTGTTCATACATGTACTTTCTCTTATTAACAATAACATCCTCAATGCCAGACCTGTCTCCGTACTTTTTCTCATGTATGGTATATGCTTTATATAGTTCCTTGTTTCTGTCTTTTGGGATATGATCCAGAGCATATTTGTAAATTACCCTTGCCCTGTCATGTTCTTTCTGGTTTTCCTCAAACTTGGCAAAAGCAATGAAAAGCCTTTCATCTAAATCTTCATCACCAAAAAATTCAACAGCTCTTTCAAATACTTTTCTGGAACCATTAATAAAGCCATGGTTTTCTTCAAATTTAGCATACTTTATCCAATTTTTTACATCAGGATGCACCATTACAAATCTTTCGTAAATTTGTCTGGCTCGTTCAAGCTCCTTGTACCTTAATTCAAAGTTAATATAGGTTTGCCAAGCTTGTTCATCTGGTTGCCATTCCATCCATCTCTCAAATACCTAAAAATAAAAGAAATTTTCGTGTTAATTACCTGCTCAAATAGAAAATCAGTTATGGTAAAACTATGTATTGAATAGGTCTCAGTGATTCTAAGAATGATATACCTGTCGGGCTCCTGCTACATTTTCCAGCATCTCTTCCATGTAAGTGTATTTATACCAAAATTGGGACACTCTGGGCAGTATGGTCACTGCTCTGTCCCATAAATTACGAGCATGGTTCACTTGTCTGTTTCTCATTTCCATTTCTGTGTACTTCAACCTGAAAAGTTTGTAAACTAAGTTAAAAACCACCACATTGAAAAAATTCATGTTTGTAAATATTAAATAGGTAGTAAAGCCAGAAAGACATACCATAGGGTAACATTTCTATGATCCACGTCAAGGGCCCGTTCATATATAGAACGGGCTCTTTGCACCTGTTTCTGTGATTCCTCCCATTGAGCATATTTGAGCCAGTTACCTATAACCTAAAAACAGAAGTTTATTAATTCGAATAATTGTTTAGGATAACCGGAGTTGATGGAAATAGAACCTACCATTCTATTTTTTCTTATGTTATCTTCGAAAGCCTTTCTTTTACGGTGCTGATAGTCTCTCAACTCCTCGGGATCGGAGATTTTTTGTTTTGGTGGAGGGGGCAGTATCTCCAAATCTCTTTCTTTCGCTTCGCGAAGAAGTTGCTCGGCAGTAATTTGGATCTCTGCTGGGGCTTTGTTTTTAACCTGAAAGACACGAAAATCCTACGTAAAGTAATCTATCATAAAAAGTATACCCAATGCATTGCATTTTAATGTTATTTACCTTTGCCACTTTAGGCATTTTAGTAGCTTTTCCTTCCATTGTGATTAGTAATTGGCTTTAGGTCTAATTTATTTTGGCCCGATTAGGTTATTCTTCAAGTAACGACTAACAAAACATTAAAAATTAAAGTAAAATTTGCGACTTCGTTCGATTCGATTTCGATGCACAGTGACGCGTCGTGGTGGTACTCCCTGCCCTGTCAAAGCTGTCATTCCCTCCATCAGACACCCGACAAAGCCGTATTACACGGCAGGCGGCAAAGATTTCTGTTGTTTTAGCCCGTGTTTTTTGACTGCGAAATTTAAATGTTAATCGTTATTGATAGCGAATCGATAGCATAGCACCGTGTATAGCAGTTGGTAGCCAACTGCTATACACGGTTCGAAACTGTACTGTGAACTGGTGACATGGGCAGGAAGGCTTGTCACCTGCTGTGTAAATATGGCTTAATTCGTTCAGTAATTTTCGTTTTTGAGATTACGCCAGTGTCACATGAAGGGCCTACCCTCAGATGGCCTACCGCCAACATCGAATCAGCTGTCTCTCCCTTTCGGCTCTTGGAGTGACAGAAAACTACATAGACATATAAAATTGATAGACCGAGTCTATTTTATCTGTGGGTGACGCCGGCAATGCCTGTCAACGATCTTTGTTTGGGTATACTAGTGCACCTAAACCGCAAATAGTAAAAGTGATTAAAATAAAGCGTTTCATGTATATTTCTGTTCGATAAGTGCACGGAATGTGATAAAAGTGATGACTTGTGTGGTTCCAGGGTGTAAAAACCGCCAGGGTTACCTGAATGAACAAAATAAAGACATTACGTTTCACCGGCAATTTAGTTTTGACTTGAATTTTAAGATTTCGAACCTTATTAAGGTAAAAGTAACTGAAAATCTTATTCAATATTTGTTGTCGGATACATATGTGTAGTTTTGTGATTAAACCATTTGTATTTACATTCGTAATGTAATTATAAATAGTGGGATTCAAACATTTGTATCGCATAGTGTGGTACTTAGAGACCGATCGTGATATCGATAAATGTATTGATAGTCAACTCAAAAATGAATCGATGTTTTTAATGTCCAACAGGTTTCCACTGGACACTGAACAAAGGCTATTATGGGTCAAAAATATCAAAAAGGCAGACGACTGGTACCCTAAAGAGTATTCAAAAATATGCTCCGCACAATTTTAAGCTGTTGTTGCAAGGGTACGCGCATAAGTGATTACATTCTGACGTACTACCCACCATATTTGGTAATCATCCAATGTCATGTCAACCAGCAAGTAAATTAAATTTAGTTTAATAATGACGCTCATGTGATACTTGTGTAGACTGATTAATTTAATTATAAAGAAGCCATCATACCAAAATTGTTAGGTATGCTTTAAGGAATGATAAGTCCATAAAACATGTTATAATGAGAGTTTTCTGAAATCACCAGGGCGGGAGCAGGTCCAGAAACTTGTCTAAATTCTATGTTTATAGTTTCTGGTTTAAATATTTTGTATGAGTTAAAAAAAATACATAAAAAAATTTAAACTTTATTAAAAAAAAAAAAACATTTACTTAGTCTTTCTTTGGGGCTAGATAATTGTGTTTCTTAGCGGGACCTTACGGCTAAGTGGCGCCAACTAGTGGCATACGTTTTAGGAAACCCTCATTATGACATTTTAATTAAAGAAAATATTTCGTTAACTTTGTGATTTTATTTTTATCCTAAAATGTAGATTTTGAAATCACGATCGAAGAAGATCGTGATTTTGAGTAGGAAATAAGGTTTATTCCTACTGTATTCGCTACCTAATTTGGTAAAAATATTATTATTGACGATAAAAGTATACGATTGAAGACTGGACATCACTAATAGTAATGACATTTTATCTAGTCAGGTTGGTAGCATTGTTCAAGAAAATGGAGTCGTTGATGGAGTTCACGACCAAGTAGAGCTACTTTATTTGTCTCTTTTTCCTTATGGAATACGTCTTGAGATGGGGTGAAGGATGACAATAGTTTGTTCATGTATGTCTTAATACACGGAATCTTCCCTATATTTTATCTGTGGAAAACTAAGATCGAAATTTTTGATTCTCGATGTTCGCGGTAGGTACTCTAGAGAAATGATACGTAGTGTTGCCAGACGTCTTCTTTTCAGCATTTGCTCTACTTGTTTGGTAGTGGGACTGTGACAAGCATATCGCTTTGAAGACGGTGACTTTTACCGATAGCACTTTCTTTTGTACCGTGAATATACACATTCGTTCAAATGTACACACGCATATACACAAATTCCTCAAATCTTCAACCTTCAAGTATTTATAGGTTATTTTAACCCTTAAATGCACGGTGTAGGATGTATCCTACATAACCAAAACATGGTTAGTGTTTGAAATCTAGAGTATGTATATGTAAAATGATATTAAATGATTTTGCAAGAAAAATAACGCATTTTCATATTTATTAACGATCTGTTGGCAAAACCGAATGTAAAAAAAGTTATAAATGTTTTTAACCCAAAAGGCGGCAATTTATAATAAGTTGAATATTGAAGGTTTTCTTCGACTTTGTTTAGTGGTTAAAACCACTAAGTAAGTAATTATTTTCTATTACAATTCTGTAACTAATTTCATAACGATTTTACTTTCACAAACTTTAATTATTAAGGTCTCAGCCAGAAAATAAAGAATATTTACATATTTGATCTTGTAGGATCTAGCCTACATCATGCCTAAATTATGCACTCCTCTTTGCAATTAGGTACTACCGGCACTATCGAAGTTATTCTGGTTGACAAATTTAACTCTTACATTATTTTGATATTTTTACTAGGTTATTTATTTATTTATTTAACAAAAGAGATAATACAGAAACATACATATAGGATAAATATTACAAAAAGTAGGTTACGCTAACGAGTAGTACAGATGCTTTCTTGAACTTATTTCAATAAGAACACAAAAACCAAACTTAAATTACAAATAATAAAATAGTAACTAAGCAGCAGTGACTAAGAAAAACGAATGTGTGTGCAGCGGTACATCATACAATGTGCATGGAATTAAATTAAAAGCTGTGTATAATTTGGCTGTGGAAGTTTTAAAGTTAAATTTGTTATTACTTAGATAAACAACTAAAGTAAAGAATTATCTAGGGTTTATTGTTATTTAAGATTCCATAAACTTAAAAAAATTGGCTGATGGCATTATTCATTGTTAAAAAAAGTTACTTGAAAAAAATTATTACTTAAGCAAACGTTAAAAACGGCGGGAAACGGACCAAACTTAATAAAAGTGTGTAAAAATGTTTTCATTTACACGAAATTCAAGAAAATTGTACAAAAATAAAAGTTCCATCCGAACAAATATATTTACATATTTAAAATATTTACATACGTAGTTACAGTGCAAGTTAAAGCTTAAAAAAAAATGCGAAACCGGGTTTTGGTTGCATGGGAGTGCATCATTTTAAGGGAAACGTCGTGTCATTATATTAATTACGTATATTACAAGCACATAATTAAATTTGTAAATATATATATTTTTAATTGAAATAAGAAAACTTGTATTTAAGGGTTAAGTAAGGTAAATGTCCCCTATTACGGTATGTTAAGGGTCTCGAGACTTTGTGTATTTTTAAATAAAAATCTTAGCAAGATGCCACTACAAAAGCTTTTGAATATGTTATATTGATTCTTTGAAAGTTAGTTTATGCATACATTTTATAGATTTTGCTCAAACTTTTTTATATATTCATTTAATTGTGAACGTCTTATTTGCTGCCTATTGCGTGATAAAATTCGGCGCTGCTCCTAATTTCGTGAACTTGCGGCCCCTATTTCGTGATAAAGATATTTAGAGTAAATGACTATTGTTTCTTTAACAAAATGTAATTTTTAACGAACTTGATTAAGTTAAGATACTATACGGATATCATTTAAATGAAACAACATGATTAAATGAGATCCAGCTTAAAGTTTTTATTTCTTAATAATTAAACAAGATAAAATCTACCGATTTGCATACCACAATACTCTTTAGGCGGTTAAAAACAAACTTAAATAAACTTGAACAGTAAACAAAAAACCTCTCTTTGATTGATAACGAAATAAACATTAATTAGGGTAGACCGGGGTAAACCGGATCAGCGGGCGAATCGGAACAAGGTCCAAAATCTCTAATGCTCCAGTTTACCACACTTTTATTCTAAGAATAGCGCTTACTCTCAGATACTAGTGACAAATTACTATGGAATTTTGACATTACTATCCCAGAGTAAGCATTATTCTTAGAATCAAAATTTGGTAAAACGCACCCTTAGTATTTCAAAAGATTCTTCAACAATTTGAAGATTTTTTTAAATACTAAGTGTGCTCAATAGCGCACTTCAGTTGAGCAACACTTCCTCTCGTTGTCCTTAATCGTTAATTAAAAAAACTACGTAGAGATTTCGGACCTTGATCCGATTCGCTTCGGTCTACCTTAAATGAAAATCAGAATATAAGTAATTAAGTATACGGTTATGTATGTGACTGTACATAATTAGGCATTAAAACACTCGTGTGATCATATGATTCATTCATTCATAATATTATGAAACTCGCCTACGGCTCGTTTCATAAAACCACACTCGTGTCTAATGCCTCTTATTATGCGCCAGCCACATAAATAACTATTATTTTATTAAACGATTGAGGACAAAGAGAGGAAATGTGGCTCATTTTAATTGCGCTCAATTTGACGAAATGTGAAAACACTAATATGGGTATTTTTGACCTTGATCCGATTCGCCCGGTGATCCGATTCTCCTCGGCCTACCCCACGAGGAAATGTGGCTCAACTGAATTGCGCTCAATTTGAAGAAATGTTTAAAACATTAATGTAGTAATATAGGTATTTTTGACCTTGATCCGATTCGCCAGGTGATCCGATTCTCCTCGGTCTACCCTACTGTCTCTATCGGTAAATTTACGATACTTGCATGTCTGTTTGTTACCCACTACTATAGTTTACACTATCACGAAATTAGGGAAAAGTAATAAATGCTGGTGCCTAATTTCGTGATACAGAATTTTTGAAATTCCCGCGATTATTTTTTTAAATTAATATATAAATTACGTAGGTGAGTTATAAACAATCCTAAATGTAACAAACAAACACAACAATAAGTAAAGTAAACCTAATCATAACCAAATTTATGCTGGTAAGTAATATGTGAATTTACGTAAAAACTGTGAATTAGGGTAAGGTTTAAACTCGTTTTATGAGAATTCAAGTGAAAAAAACCTATACCGGAATTAGCTCAAATTAAACTTAAGTAAATACAGTATCTAGTTTTTCATTTACAATACAATTTACTTTAGTTGTTATATTAATAAACAATCAATTAAAATAAGTCAAGAATTCCCTTATTTCGGTAGTATCACGAAATAAGGGACATACCAAAAATTTGGTGCATCTTATTCCGTGAGTCAATCAATTGCAATTTTAAGCAACTTCTATGTTTAAATATTACCTTTTTCCGTGTCAAATCGATAGTTAAAGAACTCAAAGAAACACTGTAGAAATTTCAAATCAAAAGGACTTACCTTTAGCGTTTTATGAGCTTAACAAATGAGAGCGCGAACCTTACGGCTACACTCGGCGTTTGCACACCAAATAGCTGTTCGCGGCACACTGACTGTTCCGAGTGACGTATCGCAGAAAGTGTAGGTATAATCATTTTGAAATTTCGTTTGTTAAAAAGCTTAAATAACGAAGATTTTTTACCCGTTTATAATTTAAACATAGGATATTCTGATTTCTTATTATTTGCGCGGAAGTGAAAACTACCGTAATAGCGTACTATCACGTAATAGTGGCCGTTTACCTTAGGTATCTTTTCTCAAATATCCCGAATTTTGGTTACCAGATTAACTATTCTTGTAAATCGAAACCATGCATAGAACATCTTATGTCTTTGATATTAGATTAGCGTCTAGCTTGGGACACCACCACAGGCTAAACGCTAAACCGTCCAGGGTGCTTAGCCAAGTTGCCAATTACTAACGCTTAATCGTTAATCGTAAACAAAAGGCAGCTAATTGTCTTTGTCGCACTAATATGAAAGAGTGACAGAGAGGGAAAACTACGATACGCTACTAAGCGTTAGCGATTGGCAACTGGGCTAACCATACAGACAAGACTAGTAACAAAGATCAGCGAAACCCATTCATTACTTGGCGTTCGTTGGCCCGGTCTGTACCTGTACATAGCTGTACAGTGTACATTAACTTTTCGGAAAGGGATTGTAAAATTTGTAAAAATACACGCCAATTTTAGGTTTCTCTCCCGATATTTGCGCATCGTCGTGTGGCAATAAGGTAATTGTCATTTGTCATTGTCAATGTCATACATATCAAAACATGTGGAAATGAACTCGAGTCTACTAAACTAAACTAACTCGAGGTTTTGCTTTCGCTCTTGCTTGAAAAAGATTTTTGCAACATAGGAAAAACAGTTTGGAAAACAGAAAAACTGGTGTTTTTATTTTTTATGACGAAGAACTGTCTTAGAATATGTCTACGTTTTTTCGGCGGTCTATTTTGACTTGTAAAACTTGTAAGTAAACTTAGTACATGTATGAACTTTATTTATTGTAATATATTAGTTAAATAATAATATGTTGGTTATTACAGATACACATATACCCTATGGCCGACAATTCACGAATAAGGCTAGGTTCTTGCAGGATCAAATCCCTGAACCAGACTATTTTGAAAACCTGAATCAAGCCATACAGAACCACAATGAAAACTGGTCAGAAATTAAAAAACATCTATTAAATTCATCAGGAATTTTAAAACATAACAATGTGGACGCCATTATGTTAAAGTTAATGATTAACAACAAATTTTTTGATAGGGCTCAATCTTTTGGCAATTATTTAAAAAGTAAGGAGGGCCTTACTTTAGGTTCAACCAATGGCTTACTCAATCTCTATTATGAGATCGGAAAAACTAGGAAACTCTCAGATAAAGAAAGGGAGTTTATTATGGAAACTTATAAGACACTTTATGATAAATACAAAATCTTAGATTATACTACTAGCGAGAGACTGTTACATGGCCTTTGTGTTATTGATGAAACAGAAAAAGCTTTTAAAGTATTGGATGGAATTCAGTACAGCGGGGTGCCTAGCCATTCTGCTTATAGCACACTTGTGGCTACACTTTTCCGGAACAACAAAAAATCTGAAGCATCTGCCTTAATACAGAGGAGTCTCAATGATAAAAGACCACTCTTATATGTCGCATATGAGGAATGGATTAATTACATCTTGAGGAAGTACAAAACAAATAAAACCATAGTAAAATATTTGGATGAAATTTGTGTACATATTGCTAGAAACTGTGTTACATTAGATGTTACCACAGCTAAGAAGTTAACAGAGACATATAGTTCATTGGGTTGGAATACCCAGTTTACAACTATAAATCGGCACAGGTTAGAATCATCATGAAAAGACATAATCTAATGGTAAAAGTCACATTTCCCATCTGGCTGCTCTATACTGCCAATGCAAAAAGGTTAAATGAGACCTTGTGTTTCCTAAACTTTGGTTGGTAAACCATAGACTGCTAAACATTACTCAGCATATTGAAATTATCATGAACAATGCTGCATCTTTAGATAATATCTGGTCGTAATTTGAATTCTAACAATGAAGCACTAGAATTCCAATTGCAAGCGCTTCTATTTTGGAATACAACATTGTTCATGATAAGCGTCAATATTACTATGAAACTTCTCATATATTATACATAATAAAACAAATGATATAACAGTGACCAATGGTTTGGTATAACTCACCCTAAATATCTGTGACTTTTACTATTGAATTCATGGTGGTAGTTTTTGATATAACATTTTTCTCTGTGACTTTTTTTAACATATTTTTTTTATTACAGTGGCCTGTGCAAGTGCTGCAATGAGACCTTGAAATGCTTAAAACTAACATCAGAGGAATTTCAAGAGCTCCAAAAGAATGTTAAAGAGAAACTTATTATAGGTTCAGATTTGTTCCTAAAAACGTCCCCGGAAGAACTACAAAGATTCTTAACTTTTTTTGAAAAGACTGCACCTTATGATATAGTTCTAGATGGCCTAAACATTGCTCTAGCAGTTGGATCGCCTGATAACATACGTAGATCTACTTTTCTGAAGGCTGTTGTAGATCATTTTAAAAGGAACAATAAGAAAATACTTTTATTAGGTAGAAAGCATATGTTAAAATGGCCAAAGCAAACTCTAGATTATTTAAAAAATAATACAAGCCATTTCTTCACTGATAACTTGTAAGTATATTATTTAAGCTTTGTACGCAATGGCACCACAGTCAACACTTTGGCTGATTCTCTATGTCTCTATGTCTCAAATTCTTTGGGTATAGAAATGTTAGGATCATTTCTATACCCAAAGAATTTGACTGGAATGAATTTCCCTATTTTACCTATCCCTATTTTTTACATTACTCGTATGAGTTCTAGTCAGAATCACCCACTCATTCAATCCTAATATAGGATCATATTGTCCCAAATTTCCATAAATTTTATGTTACTTGAATACCTAATTTATGAAAAACTGTTAATGGAACGGGAAAACAACCCTTTTATCCTACTAAGACTGAAAGAGCTCTCAATTATAGCTGAAAATCCATACAATAGTGTCAAATAAAATAAATTGCTGGGATAAATTTTAACAAAATGGCCCGCCTAGTAAGTAAAGGTAATCTAATCTATTTTAGTTCTGTAGGGAAGAACTGAGTTTGAAAATGAAATAGGAAACCAAAATTTTAATACAATTAAATTACAAAAAATGATTTTAAGTATAATTTTATGAAAGTTATGTATTAAAATATCAGAGCATGTATCAAGGGATCTAAAATGTTATCGAGCGCACGCCTAAGGGTGCGGCTACACTGATGCGGAGCGGAGCGGAGCTGTGCAAAATTGACCAATTACATTCTTCAAATTCAAAATTCGAAACACTGATGCTGTCTTATTGGCCGAGCTCCCACAGCTCCGCTCCGCTCCGCGTCAGTGGAGCCGCACCCTAACAGCCAAAATGGCCGAGGTTCGGTCCTCGCGGCCTTTAGAAGGGGTCCCCATGGGTACTATGGGTACACAGAATTAGATTTGGATAGAAGAAACAAGTTCATTCATTTGTATGGCGGCCGAGCGTGTCAGATTTTGTACTGAAGTTGTTACTTGCCTATGATTTTAAATATGTCTCAGGTCCTTGAGTATTCATATTTTTTTGTGTTGTTGCAATTAATATTACTTAAGGAGGCATTATTAATGTTTTTGTTCACTTCAACTTACAAAATTTGACGCCCGAAAGCTGCAAGCTGTGATTAAAGACGGACAACTCAGTGGATTTCACTGAATTCATTTGACACGCTAAGTAGATACGTTTGCTTGATCTATGGTATATATGACATCTGTGTATGGGTAGTAGCATTGCACTGTCAAGAGTTTCCAGACGATGTAGCTAACACATGTTTTACTAACCATTTCAGGTCGCAAGATGACCCATATTTCATAACAGCAGCAATTCTGAGTGGGCCACAGACTGATATAGTCTCCAAGGACCTGCTCAGAGGCCACATGTTTAACCTAAAACATGAGAACTTGAGGAATGTATTCAGAAGGTGGCAATGGCAGCATCAGTGGATGGTGTTTGGTAGTAGAGGAAGACCCCAAATTATGGTAGGTACTTTTTCTTTCAGATACTCCTCATAAATTTCAATAATAACATTAACATTCCTATACAAATCCACCTAGTCTTACGGTAAGCTGAATAAAATTAACCCTCTAATACGACATATATTATACTTGGCACACATACATAGTATATGGCAATAATTATGTAAGTGTATGAGTAAAAAAGTCCTACTTTGTCGCTTACTAAAAGGACGAAATTGGCTTGTACCTTTATATGAATTAAATGGCTAAGAGTAATTATGGCAAGCAACAAAGTCGGTCGTTATTATTACTAATCCACTCACATATAGCTTTTGTTTTGATCTCTATCCACTGATGTTAGGGTATATTTGAAATGTTTTTTTGTCTATTTTAGAGGGTTAAGGGTGCGGCTCCACTGACGCGGAGCGGAGCGGAGCTATGGGAGTTCGGCCAATGAGACCGCGTCACACTGTTTCGAATTCGAATTTGAAGAATGTAATTGGTCAATTTTGCAGAGCACCGCTCCGCTCCGCGTCAGTGGAGCCGCACCCTAAGGCTTGCGTTGATGGTACTAGCTACTAAGCTACGATACAATATAATTGTAGATAGGTACAAATGGAGTCCATAATAATTTACCTTCGGTATTTCACGGAGACGCCTGAATCACTCATTGAATTTTTGTGAATATACTTTGTACTGAAGCTAATTGAGACCGAAAATTGGAACTTTCTTTTCCGTGAAAGTACCAAGGGATGAAACGTTGTTTACTAACTACGGAGACAGTTTCATGCAATTCTACGATAGATGGCGAAAGCATGATTTGGCGGCCTTGTTTACCGACTAGTAATTTATCAGACCACATGCCTAGACTTATAATTATAACTAGGGGTCGGAACTGTGACTGTGGGTGCAAAACGTTAACAAAACTTCAAAATTGACATATATGGGCACACTTTAGCCAAGAAAAATACGAATTACCTCGGACCCTATCTCGGAATCTTGAACTTACAATATTTGGGTGCGTAGATATTTATATTTTATGGATGTATGTACGTGGTCTTTCATATCCACTTGACAAATTTTGTTAAAGTTTTGCACCCATAATTGGGATCCAGGACTTTGTTCAGGAGGGGCATTGACCTATGATATGATAGTATTTATACTTAAAACGAAAATCCAGTGTCAGAGAGGGGGGGGGAGGGCAAGTGCACCCATTGCATCCCCTGGACCCGGGCCTGCTCTACTTATAACTATCAGCCTATAATATTAATTTAAAAAATGTCTCAAATATTTGTTCCAGGGACCAGTGAAATTTACCCCATTCGCACAAGAAGCACACGCTGGGTGGCATTTACCCTACGAGAAAGAAGACCCCAGAAATGCTGGTCAAGTCAATGTGGGCTTACCAAACTTAACTAGCTGGCTGTGTTTACAATCTAATGTTACTAAATGAAATATACTTTAACAAAAAGACATATTTTTTTACTGTACAACTTTCACGTTCATCGCTACTCTGTTTGGTTTGGTGTTTAAAAAAAGGTAAACAATCTTGCAGTGTCTTTTTATTGAAAACTACGAGGAGAAAATAAGTTTTAGCAAATATACATAATATAACAAGGAAATACAGTGATTTACATTGTTTTTGATTCATTAAGTACCTAGTTTGCATTTTTATATACATTTTTCAATAAAAAGATACTGCAAGATTGTTTACCTTTTTTTAAACACCAACCCAAACAGAGTATAGCGAAGTAGATATTCGTTCGTATAGAGCAGGCCTAGCCAAGATGTCATTCTGCATTCGTATGCGATAAGCGATAAGTCACGTGACCGTAATAATTAGGGTTAGGATTTTGGTGGCATTTATTGAACATAGAGCAGTGGAGTCGATGTTACAAACATTTTTAACTTGAATAAATGATTAACTTATAAAATAATAACTAAATAGTGTTCATTTCAAGCTGGATTTATCAAGGAATTTAAATAAATAACATAAAATTTGTTTCTGAGAAACAAGAAAAATAAAAAAATTCAACTAAAAAATGTTGGTACAGTCGTGGTCAGATAATTAGGAACAAGATTTTTTTCCCTATACAACTGCCTGCAAACAGGGCTTTGCAAATTTGATAATAATTTAAGAAATAATTGACCATTTTTGTTTATTAATATCAGAACTTATCTATGATTAAATAAGGTATACTGGAACGTATTGCAAAGTTCCATAAAATACCTATCTTGAAAAATATGGATGACCCCATAAACACTTCAACCTAATTAAGAACAAAATGTATGAAATCGTTCCTAATTAAGTTGAAGTGTTTATGGCGTCATCCATATTTTTCAAGTTAGGTATTTTTTAGAACTTTGCAATACGTCCCAGTATACCTTATTTAATCATGGATAAGTTCTGATATTAATAAAGAAAAAAGATCAAATATTTTTTAAATTATTATCAAATTTGCAAAGCCCTGTTTGCAGGCAGTTGTATGAGAAAAAAAATCTTGTTCCTAATTATCTGGCCACGACTGTATATGATAATATAATTTTTTTTTTTTTTTTTAAGGTTCTAGTTCTCTCGAAGACCGTAACTGTTATAATTATAATAATCATAAGATTCATAAGCTATATTACAAAGAATGATTGAACTTCAATTCATAGGTAGTCAAATATTAAAGATGAAATTATTTTATAGGTACTTAAAATTGGCGAAACCATGTTTAAAAGAATATATTTATTTATTATTTCTGATTAATTAATTATTCAATCAATCATAAAAAAAATTAACAACGACTCCACTGTTCTCTGTCCACCTAATGCCACGAAAATTCCTAACCCTAATAATATATGGGAATGGTCACGTGGCTTTTTGTTAGAACCCATCATTTACACACATTTACATATTCTTATCGCTTGTCGTATACGATTGCAGAATGGCATGTTGGGTAGTCTTGCTGGCCTACTACCGCGAACACCGAAATTAGCTATGTATTGTTTGTTCCCTTCGCTCATACAGACATATTGATAAGATCGAAAGGGACAAACAATACTTAGCGGCGTTGGGAGACGTTTATGAATAAGGGGGTAGGTACCTAGTGTTGTGTGGATTGGCCCAATTCCCCGTGGCTGCGGGTATTTACCCACAGGGAATTGGGCTGATTAACGCGACAGCAATTGACAGACTCCCATTTTTTGGCCTAGACTACGTCAAATGAATATACAAACGATACTCCTCCTGGAATATGTGTGGCTGCTCCCGCGTTTCCGCTACTGCAGCTGTGGCCGGGTCACATCCCACGATGGTGGGCCGGTCGTTGCACCGTCATTTGGGGACGGTGGTGAAAAATGAGATGAGAATGTTGAATACCTACACTACATCCAGACTCCATGTTTGGCCAGGGCCTCGTTTTATCATAAGTCCTGGCTTATCAGAGAATATGACTTGGGAATTTAACCATAATCATCAAGGATAGTGACTATAGTGGCAGATTTCTAAGAATGAACTTTTGACAGTTATAGATTGATCCTTATAAAAATGAGGATAAGACTCCTTTTTTCGGATAGCGGATTATAAACTGTCAAAAGTAAACTATAATTTGTAGTTGTACAGTCACCATCAGATATATCGAAGCGGCCACGGCGATAAAAATGTCTGAACATGTACATACTTTAACGCCATGCCTGCTCTGACCGTGGCAGCTTCGACTGTACACTGTACAGTCAAGGGCATAAATATATATGCAATTTCAGATTTTACGCTTCAGACCATTAATCTTGTCCATTAATCGCGTCATACTGTATAGGGGGAAGGGGGAGCTGATGATGACCAGATGAACCAGTCCTATCCCACAAAACTTTACAAGCGTACACTTCTACGAAATTGTATAAATCCCATACAAATAGTTGTCAATTTTGTAGAATTGTATGCTTGTAACATAGACTTATTAATTTAATAGACCGAGTCTATTGTATCTGTGGGTGACGCCAGCAATGCCTGTCAACGATCTTTGTTTGGCTATACTAGTGCACCTAAACCGCAAATAGTAAAAGTGATTAAAATAAAGCTTTTCATGTATATTTCTGTTCGATAAGTGCACGGAATGTGATAAAAGTGATGACTTGTGTGGTTCCATGGTGTAAAAACCGCCAGGGTTACCTGAATGAACAAAATAAAGACATTACGTTTCACCGGTAATTTAGTTTTGACTTGAATTTTAAAATTTCGAACCTTATTAAGGTAAAAGTAACTGAAAATCTTATTCAATATTTGTTGCCGGATACATGTGTGTAGCTTTGTGAATTAACCATTCGTATTTGCATTCGTAATGTAATTATAAATAGTGGGATTCAAATATTTGTATTGCATAGTGTTGTACTTAAGCGATCGATCGTGATATCGATAAATCTATTGATAGCCAACTCAGAAAATGAATCGATGTTTTTAATTTCCAACAGGTTTCCACAGGACACTGAACAAAGGCTAATATGGGTCAAAAATATCAAAAAGGCAGACGACTGGTGCCCTAAAAAGTATTCAAAAATATGCTCCGCACATTTTTAAGCTGTTGTTTCAGGCAAGGGCGTACCCATAAGTGATTACATTCTGACGTAGTACCCACCATATTTGGTAATCATCCAATGTCATGTCAACCAGAAAGTAAAGTAAGTTTAGTTTAATAATGACACTCATGTGATACTTGTGTAGACTGATTAATTATAAAGAAGCCATCATACGAAAATTGTTAGGTATGCTTTAAGGGATGATAAGTTCCGTAAAACATGTTATAATGAGGGTTTTCTGAAATGCCGTTCATCAGGGCGGCAGCACTGAGGCGTCAGGTCCAGAAACTTGTCTAAATTCTCAGAGCGCCTATACACGGTGGAATTTAATCGGTGAACAGGAACCCATTTTTCTAATTCAGTAATCGATGGCGGTCACGTTTATGTAGTACTTAAGTGGAACCAAGTTTTTTTTTAGCATAATTTTTTTTTATGTTGAAATTAAAATTTATTGTCACCCTACTAATGGTTTAGTCTGAAAAGTTTAATACCTCTTTTCAAACTATCAGCCCTAGAAACTTAAAACATAAATGAGCAATAACCACTCACATGCTTTAATTTTTGCGATAGACTCTATTCCTATGTAAAATAAGAGCGATGCATGGCTGATAGTTTGAAAAGAGGTATTAAACTTTTCAGACTAAACCATTAGTAGGGTGACAATAAATTTTAATTAAAGTTTAATTTCAACATAAAAATTTGTTATGCTAAAAAAAAACTTGGTTCCACTTAAGTACTACATAAACGTGACCGCCATCGATTACTGAATTAGAAAAATGGGTTCCTGTTCACCGATTAAATTCCACCGTGTAGTTTCGTGTTTAAATGATTTGTACAAGTTAATAAAATTATGTAAAAAAATAAAATGACCTTCTTCTAGTTAGTTGTTCTTTGAGGCTAGGTAATTGTGTTTCTTAGCGGGACCTTACCGCTAAGTGGCGCCAACTAGTGGCATACGTTTTAGACAGAACACTTCTTATGACATTTGACATTTTAATTAAAGAAAATATTTCATTAATTTTGTGATTTTATTTTTATCCTAAAGTGTAGATTTAGAAATCATGACATATTAAGGATCGCAGAAGATCGTGATTCTGGGTAGGAAATAAGGTTTATTCGCACTGTTCATCGCTACCTAATTTGGTAAAAATATTATTATTGCCGATAAAAGCATACGATGAAGACTGGACAACACTAATAGTAATGACATTTTATCTAGTCAGGTTGGTAGCATTGTTCAAGAAAAATTAAGAAAATGGAGTCGGTGATATAATGAGGGTTTTCGATAATTTTTCTGCCACCAGGCGGCGCTTCGTACGCCCCTGGTCTCGACAGCTGTCAGATTCATACTATTCATAGGCACCTGGGCCTAAAATATTGAAATTCTATTTTATTTGGAAGAGAATTGATTTTGTAATGGATTACGACTAATACATGGTCGTCGAACTGAAGATTGAACTCTAAAACAGGCGCTCAAAGTCACTGGTATTCAAAATAATTACTATAACTTTGTTAATTTCATGAGAATTGACTTGGAACTATTTTATTTATTTAGTTTAGGTAACAATATGACTAAAGTAATGGTTTTCAGAATAAATAAACCTATAAATATGTTGAAAATTAAATGCGCGTATTTATTTTGACAGTTCGTTATAAGGTCGGCTCAGTGCTGCCATCTCACCTCCCCATAGCGGCAGAAAAAGTATCAAAAACCCTCATTCACGACCGAGTAGAACTACCTTGTTTGTCTCTTTTTCCTTATGGAATACATACTGAGATGGTAAAGGATGACAATAGTTTGTTCAGGTATGTCTTAATACACGGAATCTTCCCTATATTTTATCTGTGGCTTGTAAAGTTTTGTAGTATTGGCCCCTGATGTCAAGCCCTGAACTGAGTTTTAAAACTTCGCGAACCTCGTAGTTGGCAAAAAAGTTTTTTCCCCATCACGTGTGCTTAATAAATACACGTCATATTGGCTAGGGGGGGCGGGGGTCCTGAAAATATCACCAAAGTTTGTCTAAAATAGGCCAAAATCGTATGACGTGATTCATGGACAAGCCCTAATTACCTATAGGTAGGTATTAGGTATAGTAACCGGCAAACAACTTGAACCAATGTCCTTGCCTGCGTTTGTGTAAATTATACATATAATTTCCAATGATTATAATAATATTGTCTGTATGACTCAGGAAAGTTTAAATTGAATGAATATGTTAACTTTTTTTTGCATGTACCTAACTGCATGTACGATGCGCAAACTTTCCCCCACCACGCCAACTCTGGGTCAAGTTGTTTGCCGGTTACTATAGGTACAGTCGAAGACAAAATAAGGGGTATACAAAAACGTTCAAAAATATGTCCCAGTGCACTCTAATTCTGTGTAATAAGAACGTCGTAACATATTTATGAACGGATTCTTTCGATACTTATTTTTGCACTTGACTGTACTTACATATTTATGCCCTTATAATGTAATGTATAAAAACGAGATTTAAAAAATAACCGAAATAATTTGTTTTAAACCTTCTTGGCAAGTTACGTAAAAATAAAACCATTTTGACAAATTTTAATTTGACACGTTAAACCGCAGCCACCACGAACATTGGAAAGGTTGTCAAAATTTTTGTTTACTTACATTTCGGTCGTTAAATTACAAATTTATAAGTTTTCTATATCTATAACTAGTTAAAATGCCACCTAAAAAGAAACTTAGAAAAGGAGTATCAGTGTGTCTGTCTTCCAAAATGGATGGATCCCAGGTCACAGGACAAGGTATGAGTATCTACCTACAGTTATTTTATTCTACTATATGATTTAAGATATTTTCAAAAAAATATTCGAAAACCTGATTCTTCCAGATCTGGGTTCCGTAGTTATTCAAAAACGGCTAGGCTAATTATGTTCTAAATTTTTATTTTAAATCATTCTACATATAAGTACACTTTCATAATTCATTATTTTTTTCTAAAACCAATTCAAGGATACCTCACACTATAGCAAAGTAGGTAATAAAATCATCCCCACTTTACTACTAGGGAAGGTAACAGAAAAAAAACCGACCACTTTGTCGGTGTGATTAATATGTATACCTGTACCAAATCGCAATTTTTTTGTACTAACGGCCACTGAGCTATGCGGCGGATAGACAGACGGGCAATTGTACAGATGGACAGACGGACATGGCGAAACTATAAGGGTTCCTATTTTTCTACGGAACCCTAAAGAAGGTTAATGAAACTTGCAGAATGCTCCGGCACCTGTCCTGGCGCCGGAAAGATGACGGACCGACAACGTTACAACATGCAGAGGGTCGAGATGCTCGCGCGTCCCAATACCAGACGATTGAGGAGTCTGTGGGACGAGAAATGCGCCTATTTGCCTCCTGATCGTCGCGATAAAATCAAAAGTGCGCTGGAGGAAGACTACTTTCTCAGTCCGGAGTAAGTTAATGTTAATGTAAGGTAGGTTGTAAAATTCACCCACGTAGCTTCCATTAAAAAAAGTCCACACCAGACGACTAAGGATAGAGCCTGTGGGACGAGAAATGCGCCTATTTGTCGCCTAATCGTCGCGATAAGATCAAGAGTGCGCTGGAGGAGCACTACTTTCTCAGTCTGGAGTAAGTTAATGTTAATGTAAGGTAGGTTGTAAAATTCACCCACGTAGCTTCCATTAAAAAAAGTCCATACCAGACGACTAAGGATCGAGTCTGTGGGACGAGAAATGTGCCTATTTGCCGCCTGATCGTCGCGATAAGATCAAGAGTGCGCTGGAGGAGCACTACTTTCTCAGTCCGGAGTAAGTTAATGTTAATGTAAGGTAGGTTGTAAAATTCACCCACGTAGCTTCCATTAAAAAAGTCCACACCAGACGACTAAGGATCGAGCCTGTGGGACGTGAAATGCGCCTATTTGCCGCCTGATCGTCGCGATAAGATAAAAAAAGTGCGCTGGAGGAGGACTACTTTCTCAGTCCGGAGTAAGTTAATGTTAATGTAGAGTAAGCTTGAGTCGCATTAAAAATTCACCCACGTAGCTTCCATTTAAAAAGGTCCACACCTACTAAGGAGCCTCTGGGACGAGAAATGCGCCTATTTGCCGCCATCGTCGGTGTCGCGATAAGATCAAAAGTGCGCTGGAGGAAGACTAGGTACTTCGTCTGTCCGGAGTAAGTAAATGTCGGGTTAGGGGTCTTAAAGGCACCTAAGTAGTTTCCCTTATAAAGGCCATTGTTAGTGCTAGTAGCAAAAACTGTCCCACACCGGTTACCAGCACCTGATGAATCATGAGTAGGTATCCCCGCCAAAATGAAAATTATTCCCATGATGTATATATATTCCATAATTTTATTTTTATAGCATAGCAAATTATTTTAATAATAGCGACCCGCCCCGGATTTGCACGGGTACTATACCTACATAAAAACTTCCTCTTGAATTACTCTACCTATTAAAAAAAATCTCATCAAAATCCGTTGCGTAGTTTTAAAGAAAGCGTACAAAGGGACATAGGGACAGAAAAAATGACTTTATTTTATACTATGTAGTGAAGACTGCTTCTTTCCGCTAGGCAAACAGAGCAGTATTTCCAAGCCTTGAACCAGCACGTTGGCAAGTTCCATATCCCTGGTGGTGGCACGGCCGGTCGCAAGGAACAAGCTGACATGGCGAAAGAATTACGGCTGCGGCAGAAGTGGCTCGTCAATTTCAGCGCACAGGTATGTTAAGGTGCATTCAGACCAAACGAGTATTCGCTATTCTATCCCCCACTCTACGAAATCAACGAATCACGTTTTGTGTAACGATCGAATTTCGTAGAGGGGTTAGAATAGGTAGCAAATGCTAGTTTGGTCTGAATGCACCTCTACTTCTTACCTGTTCAGTTATTTTTCTTTTATGCTGGTGGTAAAGAAGATGCGGAACACCAGCATCTCTTGAGGGGATGTATGCCGCACTAGCCTTTCGCAAACAAGAGCAATTCCTGTTACGTCGATAAAGTCTTTTCTCTTTACGAACTTCAGCCTGCCTGATGGACTACCTCTGGCTCATTGGCTGATGATTTAGGCATACTCACTTGCAGAAACTGTTATTAAGGTTCGAATCCCGTGACAACCAGAGTCTTTCACAGTTGATTTTTTCTATGGTAAGCACATCCGTTACGACATTGTGGGACTGTTATTAGAGTCTAGTATTAGGTATCTGGCGTTTTCTGTAAGGTACCTCAACTTCCCCAGTTGGTGTCTGCTTCAGATTTCTTTAGGTACCTGAGAGCCAATCTCAACCAAGTCCATGAAAACGTTCATGAATGCCATTTTAGGATATAAGCAGCCTTCGACAATTAGTGATATAATGGCCTGAACTTTTTTGTGGCTCTGAGGTATCTGCAGATCAGAGCAGAGCAAGGGGAGATTCGTTGAATTGTGCCCTAACATATAAAGTGAAACGGCTTTCGCAGTGCCCGTACTCCCTTTAGGTGGGAATAAGGAGCACTTAGGTGGTAATCGATAGAGACCACAAGTCTCATGTTTACTTAGGTACCTATACAATGGCTTACAGGTGGCGTACCGCATTTGCGACTATATTGCGAAGGGTCAGAAGGAGATGCTCGTGTCCAACAGACTTCGAAGTATCGCTGATGTGGTCTTGGAGAGAGTGGCGGATATACTAGGTATGGTTTCAATGATATCCATATTTTTTGAATCCTGTAAGTAGGTACCTAAGGATTAATGAATTCCGATGGATAAAAACGCTATTTGCAGCAATATTGCAATCATTAAATGCATTGTTGGATTTATGGACAGGTGCCTATATTTTTCGTTAGTCTTAGGGACGATCACAAGTGCTACATTGTAGGGTACCAAAGGTCGCAAATCGTTGGAGATTTTGCAATACCGCGTAACTAACACATGCAGATAAAGATTAGATTTCATAGATGTATGTTTGAAATAAGAATCTTATTGTCATGTGTTAAATACGCGGTATTGCACTATCCCCGACGAAATATAGTTTTTGCATCCATACGCATAAAATAAACAAATACAATTATGAAATACAGTCGTATCTTTAAGACCCTTTCTGTTTCTGTTAAGTAAGTGAGCGTTATTCACAACCCTTAATTGGAACCCTACACCCTAGACTACAAATAGTCTTACACATCGCATTGCTAGAATTTTGACATGTTTCTGTAGAGTGCCGTTCTAGTTGGTCGAGTGTTTGACATGTTTCCGTGCAGTTCCAGTTGCCCTTCTGAATTCTACAAATATATATGTATCTTACACAGGCGAGCCTAAACCAACCCGGACGCACCCCGGGCGCCTGGCTCGCTTCATGGTCGCGATATCGGACCGCATCGCCGTCTGGATCGAGAACGCCGTGTACCGCGCCGACGCCGTGGAGCCGGTCGAGGACCCGCGCCACGAGCACATGCGGCTCGACCGCGACCGGCCCTCCATATGTTACGCGGCTGGTGGGAAATAGGTAAGGTTTTGAGGAGCAGAGTGTGATCGCTGTTAAAGCGTATTTTACACAGAGGGGCCTAAACCACAGAATTAGATTTGGATAGAAGAAACAAGTTCATTCATTTGTATGGCGGCCGAGCGGGTCAGATTTTGTGCTGAAGTTGTTACTTGCCTATGATTTTAAATATTCCCTTGAGTATTCATATTTTTTTGTGTTGTTGCAATTAATATTACTCAAGGAGGAATTATTAATGTTTTTGTTCACTTCAACTTACAAAATTTGACGCCTGAAAGCTGCAAGCTGCGATTAAAGACGGACAACTCAGTAGATTTCACTGAGTTCATTTGACACGCTAAGTAGATACGTTTGCTTGATCTATGGTATATATGACATCTGTGGCCAAAACAAACCGGACGCACCCCGGGCGCCTGGCTCGCTTCATGGTCGCGATATCGGACCGCATCGCCGTCTGGATCGAGAACGCCGTGTACCGCGCCGACGCCGTGGAGCCGGTCGAGGACCCGCGCCACGAGCACATGCGGCTCGACCGCGACCGGCCCTCCATATGTTACGCGGCTGGTGGGAAATAGGTAAGGTTTTGAGGTGCAGAGTGTGATCGCTGTTAAAGCGTATTTTACACAGAGGGGCCTAAATCACAAAATTAGATTTGGATACAAGAAACAAGTTCATTCATTTGTATGGCGGTCCATATTTTACGCGGCTGGAGGGAAATAGGTAAGGTTTTGAGGTGCAGAGTGTGGTCGCTGTTAAAGCGTATTTTACACAGAGGGGCCTAAACCACAGAATTAGATTTGGATAGAAGAAACAAAATCATTCATTTGTATGGCGGCCGAGCGTGTCAGATTTTGTACTGAAGTTGTTACTTGCTTATGATTTTAAATATGTCTCAGGCCCTTGAGTATTCATATTTTTTTGCGTTGTTGCAATAGATATTACGTAAGGAGGCATTATTAATGTTTTTGTTCCCTTCAACTTACAAAATGTGACGCCTGAAAGCTGCAAGCTGCGATTAAAGACGGACAACTCAGTAGATTTCACTGAGTTCATTTGACACGCTAAGTAGATACGTTTACTTGATCTATGGTATATATGACATCTGTGGCCTAAACAACCCGGACGCACCCCGGGCGCCTGGCTCGCTTCATGGTCGCGATATCGGACCGCATCGCCGTCTGGATCGAGAACGCCGTGTACCGCGCCGACGCCGTGGAGCCGGTCGAGGACCCGCGCCACGAGCACATGCGGCTTGACCGCGACCGGCCCTCCATATGTTACGCGGCTGGTGGGAAATAGGTAAGGTTTTGAGGTGCTGAGTGTGATCGCTGTTAAAGCGTATTTTACACAGAGGGGCCTAAACCAACCCGGACGCTTTGCTCGTGATATCGGACCGCATCGCATCGCCGCACCGCGACCGGCCCTCCATATGTTACGCGGCTGGTGGGAAATAGGTAAGGTTTTGAGGTGCAGAGTGTGATCGCTGTTAAAGCGTATTTTACACAGAGGGGCCTAAATCAACCCGGACGTTTTGCTCGCTTCATGGCAGTGTTGGGCAAAACGTAATTGAATTACTAATTAATAATTACAATTACTAAAAGTAATTGTAATTACAATTACAGGGAAAATTAATTGTAATTATAATTTTCAATTACAAGATGTAATTATTAATTGAATTATTAATTACATTTTGCAATTAATTACTTATAAAATTACAAATTACTTTTGTCTTATAGAATATTTTTGATCCCTTATTTTTTTAATAAAATAAATGGTCGGTGAAAATATGCTTACTTTATGTTCTGGAAATATACTATCTGTGTGCCAATTTTGAGTCAATTCCAATAAATATAAATATAGGTACACACATTTATTGTTTTGATTATTAAATCATTGCAATCAGATCAAGTAAACACGTATGCTTCTCATTGTTTATAAAAAAGTTGACTTAAAGTAATTTAGTAATTAAATTACTAATTAATGTAATTGAAATTACTATGTAATTTGTAATTGTAATTACATTCAATTTAAGTAACGTAATTGAATTAATAATTATGTAATTTGTAATTAAATTACAAAAAGTAATTAATTGCGCCCAACACCGCTTCATGGTCGCGATATCGGACCGCATCGCCGTCTGGATCGAGAACGCCGTGTACCGCGCCGACGCCGTGGAGCCGGTCGAGGACCCGCGCCACGAGCACATGCGGCTCGACCGCGACCGGCCCTCCATATGTTACGCGGCTGGTGGGAAATAGGTAAGGTTTTGAGGTGCAGAGTGTGATCGCTGTTAAAGCGTATTTTACACAGAGGGACCTGAACCACAGAATTAGATTTGGACAGAAGAAACAAGTTCATTCATTTGTATGGCGGCCGAGCGTGTCAGATTTTGTACTGAAGTTGTTACTTGCCTACGCTTTAAATATGTCTCAGGCCCTTGAGTATTCATATTTTTTTGTGTTGTTGCAATTAATATTACTTAAGGAGGCATTTTTAATGTTTTTGTTCACTTCAACTTACAAAATTTGACGCCTGAACGCTGCAAGCTGCGATTAAAGACGGACAACTCAGTAGATTTCACTGAGTTCATTTGATTTGACACGCTAAGTAGATACGTTTGCTTGATCTATGGTATATATGACATCTGTGGCCTAAACCAACCCGGACGCACCCCGGCCGCCTGGCTCGCTTCATGGTCGCGATATCGGACCGCATCGCCGTCTGGATCGAGAACGCCGTGTACCGCGCCGACGCCGTGGAGCCGGTCGAGGACCCGCGCCACGAGCACATGCGGCTCGACCGCGACCGGCCCTCCATATGTTACGCGGCTGGTGGGAAATAGGTAAGGTTTTGAAGAGCAGAGTGTGATCGGTGATCGCTGTTAAAGCGTATTTTACACTATCATCAGCCTATCTCAGTCCACTGCTGGACGTAGGCCTCTCCTATCAACTATGCGTATAGACGCATTAGGAGGTAAATGCCCATAATCACCACGCTGGGCAAGCGGATTGGCGATCGCAGTAATGTGTCCACTATGATGTTGATGACGCTGCTGCCCATCATCAATCAAATCAAAGAATGGTCAGTGACACTTCAATCCTTTAGTCGACTCTTACGACTCCCGCGGGAAGTGTTGGGGTGGTGACAAATGTATTCTTACTGCCGTCACCACACGGCAAGTATTTTACACAGAGGGGCCTAAACCAACCCGGACGCACCCCGGGCGCCTGGCTCGCTTCATGGTCGCGATATCGGACCGCATCGCCGTCTGGATCGAGAACGCCGTGTACCGCGCCGACGCCGTGGAGCCGGTCGAGGACCCGCGCCACGAGCACATGCGGCTCGACCGCGACCGGCCCTCCATATGTTACGCTGCTGGTGGGAAATAGGTAAGGTTTTGAGGTGCAGAGTGTGATCGCTGTTAAAGCGTATTTTACACAGAGGGGCCTAAACCAACCCGGACGTTTTGCTCGCGATATCGGAGCGCATCGCATCGCCGCATCGCGACCGGCCCTCCATATGTTACGCGGCTGGTGGGAAATAGGTAAGGTTTTGAGGTGCAGAGTGTGATCGCTGTTAAAGCGTATTTTGCACAGAGGGGCCTAAATCAACCCGGACGTTTTGCTCGCTTCATGGCTGTGTTGGGCAAAACGTAATTGAATTACTAATTAATAATTACAATTACTAAAAGTATGTAATTGTAATTACAAATTACAATTACAGGGAAAATTAATTGTAATTATAATTTTCAATTACAATTACAAAATGTAATTATTCATTGAATTATTAATTACATTTTGCAATTCATTACTTATAAAATTACTCAATTACATGAAATTTTAATTACATTCAATTTAATTAACGTAATTGAATTAATAATTATGTAATTTGTAATTAAATTACAAAAAGTAATTAATTGCGCCCAACACCGCTTCATGGTCGCGATATCGGACCGCATCGCCGTCTGGATCGAGAACGCCGTGTACCGCGCCGACGCCGTGGAGCCGGTCGAGGACCCGCGCCACGAGCACATGCGGCTCGACCGCTACCGGCCCTCCATATGTTACGCGGCTGGTGGGAAATAGGTAAGGTTTTGAGATGCAGAGTGTGATCGCTGTTAAAGCGTATTTTACACAGAGGGGCCTAAACTACAGAATTAGATTTGGATAGAAGAAACAAGTTCATTCATTTGTATGGCGGTCCATATGTTACGCTGCTGGTGGGAAATAGGTAAGGTTTTGAGGAGCAGAGTGTGATCGCTGTTAAAGCGTATTTTACACAGAGGGGCCTAAACTACAGAATTAGATTTGGATAGAAGAAACAAGTTCATTCATTTGTATGGCGGTCCATATGTTACGCTGCTGGTGGGAAATAGGTAAGGTTTTGAGGAGCAGAGTGTGATCGCTGTTAAAGCGTATTTTACACAGAGGGGCCTAAACCAACCCGGACGCTTTGCTCGCGATATCGGACCGCATCGCGACCGGCCCTCCATATGTTACGCGGCTGGTGGGAAATAGGTAAGGTTTTGAGGTGCTGAGTGTGATCGCTGTTAAAGCGTATTTTACACAGAGAGGCCTAAACCACAGAATTAGATTTGGATAGAAGAAACAAGTTCATTCATTTGTATGGCGGCCGAGCGTGTCAGATTTTGTACTGAAGTTGTTACTTGCCTATGATTTTAAATGTCTCAGGCCCTTGAGTATTCATATTTTTTTGTGTTGTTGCAATTAATATTACTCAAGGAGGAATTATTAATGTTTTTGTTCACTTCAACTTACAAAATTTGACGCCTGAAAGCTGCAAGCTGCGATTAAAGACGGACAACTCAGCTATGCTATTCTCTTATTGACACATTCGACGCTGCGTTCGTCAACGAGCTCGATGTCGAGACAGCCTTGTCTAAAATCCTAGCTGTTTGATTTGACATTAGGAATCGAGGCTGTGAGCGAGGTTGTGGGCGAGTTCGTCGCTGTTTTTCGTTAGAGAATACGAAGTTCATACATTAAACGTCAAACTTTCGACGCAATGTAGTTCCAGCTCACGCCGCATTCGTCGCCGAGCACTAGTGTCGTTTAAAGTACATTAGTGAATACCATTTTTGGGCTCGACGCTGCCGCAGCACTGACACAGCGCTGACAGCAAGGCGGTTTCCTTAGTGAATTAGACTGCAGTAGATTTCATTGAGTTCATTTGTCACGCTAAGTAGATACGTTTGCTTGATCTATGGTATATATGACATCTGTGGCCTAAACCAACCCGGACGCACCCCGGGCGCCTGGCTCGCTTCATGGTCGCGATATCGGACCGCATCGCCGTCTGGATCGAGAACGCCGTGTACCGCGCCGACGCCGTGGAGCCGGTCGAGGACCCGCGCCACGAGCACATGCGGCTCGACCGCGACCGGCCCTCCATATGTTACGCGGCTGGTGGGAAATAGGTAAGGTTTTGAGGTGCAGAGTGTAATCGCTGTTAAAGCGTATTTTACACAGAGGGGCCTAAATCAACCCGGACGTTTTGCTCGCTTCATGGCAGTGTTGGGCAAAACGTAATTGAATTACTAATTAATAATTACAATTACTAAAAGTAATTGTAATTACAATTACAGGGAAAATTAATTGTAATTATAATTTTCAATTACAAGATGTAATTATTAATTGAATTATTAATTACATTTTGCAATTAATTACTTATAAAATTACAAATTACTTTTGTCTTATAGAATATTTTTGATCCCTTATTTTTTTAATAAAATAAATGGTCGGTGAAAATATGCTTACTTTATGTTCTGGAAATATACTATCTGTGTGCCAAATTTGAGTCAATTCCAATAAATATAAATATAGGTACACACATTTATTGTTTTGATTATTAAATCATTGCAATCAGATCAAGTAAACACGTATGCTTCTCATTGTTTATAAAAAAGTTGACTTAAAGTAATTTAGTAATTAAATTACTAATTAATGTAATTGAAATTACTATGTAATTTGTAATTGTAATTTTAATTACATTCAATTTAATTAACGTAATTAAATTAATAATTATGTAATTTGTAATTAAATTACAAAAAGTAATTAATTGCGCCCAACACCGCTTCATGGTCGCGATATCGGACCGCATCGCCGTCTGGATCGAGAACGCCGTGTACCGCGCCGACGCCGTGGAGCCGGTCGAGGACCCGCGCCACGAGCACATGCGGCTCGACCGCGACCGGCCCTCCATATGTTACGCGGCTGGTGGGAAATAGGTAAGGTTTTGAGGTGCAGAGTGTGATCGCTGTTAAAGCGTATTTTACACAGAGGGGCCTAAACCAACCCAGACGCTTTGCTCGCTCATGGCCCCTATACCACAAAACTTTACAAGCGTACAATTCTACAAAATTGACAACTTTTTGTATGAGATTTTATACAATTTTGTAGAATTGTACGCTTGTAAAGTTTTGTGGTATAGGCCAATGGTCGCGATATCGGACCGCATCGCCGTCTGGATCGAGAACGCCGTGTACCGCGCCGACGCCGTGGAGCCGGTCGAGGACCCGCGCCACGAGCACATGCGGCTCGACCGCGACCGGCCCTCCATATGTTACGCGGCTGGTGGGAAATAGGTAAGGTTTTGAGGTGCAGAGTGTGATCGCTGTTAAAGCGTATTTTACACAGAGGGGCCTAAATCAACCCGGACGTTTTGCTCGCTTCATGGCAGTGTTGGGCAAAACGTAATTGAATTACTAATTAATAATTACAATTACTAAAAGTAATTGTAATTACAAATTACAATTACAGGGAAAATTAATTGTAATTATAATTTTCAATTACAATTACAAAATGTAATTATTCATTGAATTATTAATTACATTTTGCAATTAATTACTTATAAAATTACTCAATTACATGAAATTTTAATTACATTAAATTTAATTAACGTAATTGAATTAATAATTATGTAATTTGTAATTAAATTACAAAAAGTAATTAATTGCGCCTAACACCGCTTCATGGTCGCGATATCGGACCGCATCGCCGTCTGGATCGAGAACGCCGTGTACCGCGCCGACGCCGTGGAGCCGGTCGAGGACCCGCGCCACGAGCACATGCGGCTCGACCGCGACCGGCCCTCCATATGTTACGCGGCTGGAGGGAAATAGGTAATGTTTTGAGGTGCAGAGTGTGATCGCTGTCAAAGCGTATTTTACACTATCATCAGCCTATCTCAGTCCACTGCTGGACGTAGGCCTCTCCTATCAACTATGCGTATAGACGCATTAGGAGGTAAATGCCCATAATCACCACGCTGGGCAAGCGGATTGGCGATCACAGTAATGTGTCCACTATGATGTTGATGACGCTGCTGCCCATCATCAATCAAATCCAAGAATGGTCAGTGACACTTCAATCCTTTAGTCGACTCTTACGACTCCCGCGGGAAGTGTTGGGGTGGTGACAAATGTATTCTTACTGCCGTCACCACACGGCAAGTATTTTACACAGAGGAGCCTAAACCAACCCGGACGCACCCCGGCCGCCTGGCTCGCTTCATGGTCGCGATATCGGACCGCATCGCCGTCTGGATCGAGAACGCCGTGTACCGCGCCGACGCCGTGGAGCCGGTCGAGGACCCGCGCCACGAGCACATGCGGCTCGACCGCGACCGACCCTCCATATGTTACGCGGCTGGTGGGAAATAGGTAAGGTTTTGAGGAGCAGAGTGTGATCGGTGATCGCTGTTAAAGCGTATTTTACACATGAAAACATCTACTTTTTGTCGCTTACGTGTCGCTATGGTAGCTACCCTAATAAAATATGCTAGCTGCTAGGAAACACTGTCAATCTCAAAGCCTTGATATGTTATTATTACACAGTAACTCAGGATACTCAGCTCAGCTTCAAAAGTATTGAAAAGACCGTGTCTCTTACGACATGTTTTCATGGAATGCTCCAGAATTAGATTTGGATAGAAGAAACAAGTTCATTCATTTGTATAGCGCCCGAGCGTGTCAGATTTTGTACTGAAGTTGTTACTTGCCTATGATTTTAAATACGAGTAGGTATGTCTCAGGCCCTTGAGTATTCATATTTTTTTGTGTTGTTGCAATTAATATTACTCAAGGAGGAATTATGTTTTTGTTCACTTCAACTTACAAAATTTGACGCCTGAAAGCTGCAAGCTGCGATTCAAGACGGACAACTCAGTAGATTTCACCGAGTTCATTTGACACGCTAAGTAGATACGTTTACTTGATCTATGGTATATATGACATCTGTGGCCTAAACAACCCGGACGCACCCCGGGCGCCTGGCTCGCTTCATGGTCGCGATATCGGACCGCATCGCCGTCTGGATCGAGAACGCCGTGTACCGCGCCGACGCCGTGGAGCCGGTCGAGGACCCGCGCCACGAGCACATGCGGCTCGACCGCGACCGGCCCTCCATATGTTACGCGGCTGGTGGGAAATAGGTAAGGTTTTGAGGTGCAGAGTGTGATCGCTGTTAAAGCGTATTTTACACAGAGGGGCCTAAACCACAGAATTAGATTTGGATAGAAGAAACAAGTTCATTCATTTTTATGGCGGCCGAGCGTGTCAGATTTTGTACTGAAGTTGTTACTCGCCTATGATTTTAAATATGTCTCAGGACCTTGAGTATTCATATTTTTTTGTGTTATTGCAATTAATATTACCACAAAGTACCCAAACTAAATAATCTAAACTAAATAATCTCTGATATTACTTAAGGAGGCATTATTAATGTTTTTGTTCACTTCAACTTACAAAATTGGACGCCTGAAAGCTGCAAGCTGCGATTAAAGACGACCAACTCAGTAAATTTCACTGAGTTCATTCGACACGCTAAGTAGATACCTTTGCTTGATCTATGGTATATATGACATCTGTGGCTTCAACCAACCCGGACGCATCCCGGGCGCCTGGCTCGCTTCATGGTCGCGATATCGGACCGCATCGCCGTCTGGATCGAGAACGCCGTGTACCGCGCCGACGCCGTGGAGCCGGTCGAGGACCCGCGCCACGAGCACATGCGGCTCGACCGCGACCGGCCCTCCATATGTTACGCGGCTGGTGGGAAATAGGTAAAGCTTTGAGGCGCAGAGTGTGATCGCTGTTAAAGCGTATTTTACACAGAGGGGCCTAAACCAACCCGGACGCTTTGCTCGCGATATCGGACCGCATCGCATCGCCGCATCGCGACCGGCCCTCCATATGTTACGCGGCTGGTGGGAAATAGGTAAGGTTTTGAGGTGCAGAGTGTGATCGCTGTTAAAGCGTATTTTACACAAAGGGGCCTAAACCACAGAATTAGATTTGGATAGAAGAAACAAGTTCATTCATTTGTATGGCGGCCGAGCGTGTCAGATTTTGTATTGAAGTTGTTACTTGCCTATGATTTTAAATATGTCTCAGGCCCTTGAGTATTCATATTTTTTTGTGTTGTTGCAATTAATATTACTTAAGGAGGCATTATTAATGTTTTTGTTCACTTCAACTTACAAAATTTGACGCCTGATAGCTGCAAGCTGCGATTAAAGACGGACAAGTAGATTTCACTGAGTTCATTTGACACGCTAAGTAGATACGTTTGCTTGATCTATGGTATATATGACATCTGTGGTCTAAACCAACCCGAACGCACCCCGGGCGCCTGGCTCGCTTCATGGTCGCGATATCGGACCGCATCGCCGTCTGGATCGAGAACGCCGTGTACCGCGCCGACGCCGTGGAGCCGGTCGAGGACCCGCGCCACGAGCACATGCGGCTCGACCGCGACCGGCCCTCCATATGTTACGCGGCTGGTGGGAAATAGGTAAGGTTTTGAGGTGCAGAGTGTGATCGCTGTTAAAGCGTATTTTACACAGAGGGGCCTAAACCAACCCGGACGCTTTGCTCGCGATATCAGATCGCATCGCCGCATCTCGACCGGCCCTCCATATGTTACGCGGCTGGTGGGAAATAGGTAAAGTATTGAGGTGCAGAGTGTGATCGCTCTTAAAGCGTATTTTACACAGAGGGGCCTAAACCAACCCGGACGTTTTGCTCGCTTCATGGCAGTAATTGAATTACTAATTAATAATTACAATTACTAAAAGTAATTGTAATAATTACTAAAAATAATTACAATTACTAAAAGTAATTGTAATTACAAATTACAATTACAGGGAAAATTAATTGTAATTATAATTTTCAATTACAATTACAAAATGTAATTATTCATTGAATTATTAATTACATTTTGCAATTAATTACTTATAAAATTACTATGTAATTTGTAATAATTACAAATTACATAGAAATTTCAATTACATGAAATTTTAATTACATTAAATTTAATTAACGTAATTAATTCATAATTATGTAATTTGTAATCAAATTACAAAAAGTAATTAATTGCGCCCAACACCGCTTCATGGTCGCGATATCGGACCGCATCGCCGTCTGGATCGAGAACGCCGTGTACCGCGCCGACGCCGTGGAGCCGGTCGAGGACCCGCGCCACGAGCACATGCGGCTCGACCGCGACCGGCCCTCCATATGTTACGCGGCTGGTGGGAAATAGGTAAAGCTTTGAGGCGCAGAGTGTGATCGCTGTTAAAGCGTATTTTACACAGAGGGGCCTAAACCAACCCGGACGCTTTGCTCGCGATATCGGACCGCATCGCATCGCCGCATCGCGACCGGCCCTCCATATGTTACGCGGCTGGAGGGAAATAGGTAAGGTTTTCAGGTGCAGAGTGTGATCGCTGTTAAAGCGTATTTTACACAGAGGGGCCTAAACCAACCAGGACGCTTTGCTCGCGATATCGGATCGCATCGCATCGCCACATCGCGACCGGCCCTCCATATGTTACGCGGCTGGTGGACAATAGGTAAGGTTTTGAGGTGCAGAGTGTGATCGCTGTTAAAGCGCATTTTACACAGAGGGGCTTAAACCACAGAATTAGATTTGGATAGAAGAAACAAGTTCATTCATTTGTATAGCGGCTGAGCCGCTATTTTGTACTGAAGTTCACACCGAAGTTCCGATTTTGTACTGAAGTTGTTACTTGCCTATGATTTTAAATATGTCTCAGGCCCTTGAGTATTCTAATTGTTTGTGTTGTTGCAATTAATATTACTTATGGAGGCATTATTAATGTTTTTGTTCACTTCAACTTACAAAATTTGACGCCTGAAAGCTGCAAACGGACAACTCAGTAGATTTCACGAGTTCATTTGACACGCTAAGTAGATACGTTTGCTTGATCTATGGTATATATGACATCTGTGGCCTAAACCAACCCGGACGCACCCCGGGCGCCTGGCTCGCTTCATGGTCGCGATATCGGACCGCATCGCCGTCTGGATCGAGAACGCCGTGTACCGCGCCGACGCCGTGGAGCCGGTCGAGGACCCGCGCCACGAGCACATGCGGCTCGACCGCGACCGGCCCTCCATATGTTACGCGGCTGGAGGGAAATAGGTAAGGTTTTGAGGTGCAGAGTGTGATCGCTGTTAAAGCGTATTTTACACAGAGGGGCCTAAACCACAGAATTAGACTTGGATAGAAGAAACAAGTTCATTCATTTGTATGGCGGTCGAGCGTGTCAGATTTTGTATTGAAGTTGTTACTTGCCTATGATTTTAAATATGTCTCAGGCCCTTGAGTATTCATATTTTTTTGGGTTGTTGCAATTAATATTACTTAACAAGGCATTATTAATGTTTTTGTTCACTTCAACTTACAAAATTTGACGCCTGAAAGCTGCAAGCTGCGATTTAAGACGGACAATTCAGTAGATTTCACTGAGTTCATTTGACACGCTAAGTAGATACGTCTGCTTGATCTATGGTATATATGACATCTGTGGCCTAAACCAACCCGCACGCACCCCGGTCGCCTGGCTCGCTTCATGGTCGCGATATCGGACCGCATCGCCGTCTGGATCGAGAACGCCGTGTACCGCGCCGACGCCGTGGAGCCGGTCGAGGACCCGCGCCACGAGCACATGCGGCTCGACCGCGACCGGCCCTCCATATGTTACGCGGCTGGTGGGAAATAGGTAAGGTTTTGAGGTGCAGAGTGTGATCGCTGTTAAAGCGTATTTTACACAGAGGGGCCTAAATCAACCCGGACGTTTTGCTCGCTTCATGGCTGTGTTGGGCAAAACGTAATTGAATTACTAATTAATAATTACAATTACTAAAAGTAATTGTAATTACAAATTACAATTACAGGGAAAACTAATTGTAATTATAATTTTCAATTACAATTACAAAATGTAATTATTCATTGAATTATTAATTACATTTTACAATTAATTACTTATAAAATTACTCAATTACATGAAATTTTAATTACATTCAATTTAATTAACGTAATTGAATTAATAATAATGTAATTTGTAATTAAATTACAAAAAGTAATTAATTGCGCCCAACACCGCTTCATGGTCGCGATATCGGACCGCATCGCCGTCTGGATCGAGAACGCCGTGTACCGCGCCGACGCCGTGGAGCCGGTCGAGGACCCGCGCCACGAGCACATGCGGCTCGACCGCGACCGGCCCTCCATATGTTACGCGGCTGGTGGGAAATAGGTAAGGTATTGAGGAGCAGAGTGTGATCGCTGTTAAAGCGTAATTTACACAGAGGGGCCTAAATCAACCCGGACGTTTTGCTCGCTTCATGGCAGTGTTGGGCAAAACGTAATTGAATTACTAATTAATAATTACAATTACTAAAAATAATTGTAATTACAAATTACAATTACAGGGAAAATTAATTGTTATTATAATTTTCAATTACAATTACAAAATGTAATTATTCATTGAATTATTAATTACATTTTTCAATTAATTACTTATAAAATTACTCAATTACATGAAATTTTAATTACATTCAATTTAATCAACGTAATTGAATTAATAATTATGTAATTTGTAATTAAATTACAAAAAGTAATTAATTGCGCCCAACACCGCTTCATGGTCGCGATATCGGACCGCATCGCCGTCTGGATCGAGAACGCCGTGTACCGCGCCGACGCCGTGGAGCCGGTCGAGGACCCGCGCCACGAGCACATGCGGCTCGACCGCGACCGGCCCTCCATATGTTACGCGGCTGGTGGGAAATAGGTAAGGTTTTGAGGAGCAGTGTGATCGCTGTTAAAGCGTATTTTACACAGAGGGGCCTAAACCAACCTGGATGCACCCCGGGCGCTTTGCTCGCTTCATGGTCGCGATATCGGACCGCATCGCCGTCCCTCCATATGTTACGCGGCTGGTGGGAAATAGATAAGGTTTTGAGGTGCAGAGTGTGATCGCTGTTAAAGCGTATTTTACACAGAGGGGCCTAAACCAACCTGGACGCACCCCGGGTGCTTTGCTCGCTTTATGGTCGCGATATCAGACCGCATCGAAATAGGTATAAGGTTTTTTTTTATAAGGCCTTGAGGAAAAAAAATAAACATACATATATGGCTAACTTTCCATTGTACTTGACGTCTTCGACACATTCCTTAAACACTGGAGCAACTAAAAATATCCAGAACAGCCCTAGTAAGTGTCAAAGCAAAAAGCCTACTAGCCTACTACCGCGAAAATCGAAATTTGTATATTTTTCTGTCACTTCAACGACGGCGTCATTAGAGTGAGAGAGATAAATCCTCGAAATTTGCGGATTTCGAAGTTCGCGGTAGGGCCGCTGATGCGAACCACGAACGACGTGTTGCCTCTCTCCCGCACTTGTAGACTCGAACGTAAGTGTGACAGGGATGCAACACGTCATTCGTGTTCACGGTAGGCCTTAAAACCTAATAAGTATTACCTACATAAATGTCGCGTGTCACCACTCCTTATCTCGGCGAATCAGAAAGTGTCAACCATTTACTTGATTACGAGATTTATGAGGTAACAATGATAGTTTTCTGCAGATAGGCGCGAGGCGCGATAAAATATATCATCATCATCATCATCATCAGCCTATGATAGTCCACTGCTGGACGTAGGCCTCTCCCATTAACTATGCGTATAGATAGACGCATAAGGAGGTAAATGCCCATAATCACCACGCTGGGCAAGCGGATTGGCGATCGCAGTAATGTGTCCACTATGATGACGCTGCTGCCCATCATCAATCTTTTGTCAAATAATGGTCAGTGACACTTCAATCCCTTAGTCGACTCTTACGACACCCGCAGGAGGAGTTGGGGTGGTGACAAATGTATTCTTACTGCCGTCACCACACGGGCGATCGCAGTTTTGCTAATTATAATAATAATAATAAATAAATAAATAAATCTTTATTAACTACCATAAGAAATACAAGAAAGATACAGGCTCAGCCTAGTTTGGGATATACCGGATATGCCTGTAAAATCTAATTAATAATATAATAATAGAAAAATTAATAGGATGAGCTTCATTGGCAGTTTACACACGAAAGCATGATTTATTTTAATCGCCAATTTAGCTACCCGAGTTAGGTATTTATACCATATGTTATACATTATGTTACTATAATTATATCTCATACTATTATTTAGTTACGAAGAAAGTATTTAAATTGCATGTAAGACGTGACGTAATAAATTATGCACAAGTGCGATGTAATAAGATCCATTTGTGTATACAAATTTATGAGCGTGACTTGTCAGTCATTATGCGTAACAATACTAAGTTACGTTGTTATTGTTAGATGTTTAGTTTGGAGATGTCTACTGAATACGTGAAATATCCATAAAAAAAGTTTTTATTTAATGCTGGTGATTCAGATTTAGTCAGAATCAGGGTTCAGGGTTTGGTGTAATGTTCTACACCTCCTACAGGGTGACCTCGGAAACGTGACCAGTTTATTTTTTTTAACTTCACTAACACCTAGCAAAGAAATAGGTCGTTAAAATCAGACCACTTTTAGTAAATGATTATTTATTTTTGTCATTTATTTTACTTTTAAACATGATATTTCGGTACTGAAGCATTGTTCAGATAATATGTTAAACTAACTAGATATATTTTTTTGTGCGATAAATGATCTTTATTTCAAACGCAATTTCCGATTCAAAGAGGGAATAGGTACATTTTACTAGTTTCAATATCTCAATAAACCATTGTAACATATTGAAACCACCGTTATAAAAAAAATTAAAAGAAAAAAAATGGTTTGTTTTTCAATGCACCGGGTCATTTACTGGTTTATATAAAACTGATGACGTCTCAGAGGTCACCCTGTATAGTTTGTTAATTTGATGAAGCTATACTTCCATTCCAGACTGAAGATGTCGCGCTATGACGTGGAACCGCAAGTTGTGCTAGTCCCTGAAAAATCAAGGTCAATCAGCTGTCTACAAGTTTTTTTTCTCAGGAAAATTCGGTTGTAAAAATCGGTATATTATAGTGTACCTACGTAAATAGTATGATAAAAGTTTTATTTAAATACATATATAACACAACAGGCAAATGTGTATTTATTTATCAGATCACTGGTTGCTCGTCTCCTGGGTCACAAACTTATGTATACCGTACGCCAGTAGAAACCGAAACAAATAAATAAATTAATTAAAAAATTAAAAACACGACTGCCGTTTAAAAACGTTCTTAAAAGTAAAAAATAATTCCTTTTTCAGGTTTATTCTTGTGAGCGTATCTACATATAAGCGCTTGTCTTATTACTTACGAGATTTTGTTTCGATTGCAGTCGGGGAACCTTTCATTACGGAAAATATAAACATTATGAAAGTTCCCCGACTGCAATCGAAACAAAATCTCGTAAGTAATAAGACAAGCGCTTATATGTAGATACGCTCACAAGAATAAACCTGAAAAAGGAATTATTTTTTACTTTTAAGAACGTTTTTAAACGGCAGTCGTGTTTTTAATTTTTTAATTAATTTATTTATTTGAAACCTTTTAGTGTATTGGAAGATTCTTTAAATTTCGATAAAATTTGGAAGGCTGACCCTGCGTAAGGCCGAAGTTCGCTCCGGAGGCCCGAAGAGTTCCCATCCCAGGTATTTTGGGCGAAGCCGTAGGTAGGGCACGCCGCGCAAGGGCCGGAACGTTAACGAAACCAATGTAAATTTATGTTAAGCGAGTCCGAACTTCCGAAGGGTGAGGTTTAGGATGGGAGGCCGAAAGCAGAGCTCGCGGAGGCCCGGACTATCACTTCGAAGGCCGAAGCCTGTCACTCGCAAGTAATTTAGAGCAAGGCTGAAGGCCGAGCTGTGAGAAAATTGAGTTACCATGCTTCTTCAACTACCCCAACATCTGAATATGCACGGTATAACCGTCCCCTTTAGCCTTTTGACCGCCAGACGAACGAATATGCTGAGCTCCAGACGCCACGCGCACGTAGTTGTCGGCCAGTGGCGGTCAAAGGGTCAACTGTCTTAGGCCCGATAGTTCGCTACAAACTCTAAAAAGCTGAGCTTCATGTTCAGTCAACGGCCGAAAACCGAGCCGCCAGAGCCCTGCGTTACCACGCTGGGCGGTGAAATAGGGTAACATAAAAAATAATCAAAGTATTGAAGTACGTAGTATTGACAAGCTGCGAAGACCGTAGTAGGCTCTGCTCCGCGTAGGGCTGAAGGTCCAAATCGTACCTAAGAGGGGCAGTGGTTCGCGAAGCCGAAAGCCGAGCTACCAGAGCCCAGACATCGGCCCGGACCAGTGGAGGAAGAGGCCCGAACTTTCACTAAGAGTGCCATAGCATTACACTTGTAAGAAATTTAAGGCAAGGCCGAAGACGGAGCTGTGGAAAAAATAAGCTACCAAGCTTTTTCAACTACCCCAGCATCTGAATATGCCCAGCTCCGCTTAGAGCCGAGGACTTGGAGCGGCACTATCGGGGTGCTCTCGGCGCGATCCCGAGGACTGGAGGCTCGACGGGCGAGTCCACGCGGTACAATCGTCCTTCTTAACTATCTTAACAATCGAAGCCAGAGCTTAGCGCTATCAGGGCACGTAATGAAATAGTGAAACATAAAAAAGAGCCGCAGGCCCGACGATCGTTTCCACAATTTGCGAAAGTTGTAGACCGCACTCCGCGTAGGACTGATAGCCCGAAGTGTCCTCCAGAGGGGCGCCGGCTTACGAGGCCGAAGACCGAACTACCAGAGAGAGTCCAGCGCTCCTTCGCTATACAATGTAAAAGTGTAGCTTTAAAACGAATCTCAGGGCCGCAGACTCGACAATTCGTTTCGAGAAAATGCGAAGACTGAACGTCTGCAAATGGCTGAAGGGCCGTAGGCGAAAAAGGGCCTAAATACAATTTTTTAACATATTTCAAGTTTTAATTTTGATGCAATTTTGTTTGGCCACAATTGCTGTTGTTATTGTATTGTTAGGTACATTGGCCTGATATTCAAATCATATCTAGAAATCCTCGATATTACTTAGGTACGTTACGTACATGGCATTAGCACATGATTAGTGCGACAGTATATCGCTGCAAAATAGACTATCCCTCTTTTATTCATATAGTTGGTAAAAGATGGAAAATCTATCTCGCGGCGACAAACTGACGTACCTACCTGCCAATGATGTACTAAGCATACATATGTGGTTAAATATCTCGTATCTCGCAAACTATTTACGTAGGTAAATGTTATTTCCATTCTTATTAAATATTGTGTTATAGCTATTTTCCGCAACTCGACATCTAACGTGCCTATTTTGCGTGGTCCCAACGCTGGCCCAATACTTGTTGGGAGCTCACAAACAGGTTACCTCACGATGTTTTCCTTCACCGTAAAGCACTTGTGATGATATCAAATGATGATGTACATACATAAGTTTTTCGAAAAACTCATCGGCACAAGCTGGGGATTGAACCCAGAACCGCTGCGTAGCAGCCGTGCGTTTTACCACTCGACCACAAACACTTATATAATGTATCTGTTTCATACACACTAAGCCCCGTGTCAGCGGTGACAGTTCTGTCACGGCTTAGAATTCAAAGAAAAATTTCAATACCGCGATGTAGAACATTTCGAGTTTTCTCTTCATACATATAATTAAACATATAACTTGTATCTGTATTTACAATCTGCATGTAAAATGCTTCAATTTGATACCCAAATCATAGCGTTTGGATCACATATTATTCTATGCGATTTGATTTCATTTTAATGAATCTCGCTCTTCTTGAATAAGTTACACACATATAAGTTATGTACATATTTGTAATCGTTGTTTGAAGCTCTTCATTTTGATACCAAACTCGATAGGTTTATTTAATATTTATTTTTTTTGGTCAAATAATATTGAATTTCAAGGCCGCCATATTATTTTTAACGTGACGTCACATATCCTATGTTACCCGCGACGTCACGAGGATTCTAATGATACCTTACACTATTAAAAACGGTTAAGTGGTCGCGAAGATCTGCGCGTTTAAAGAAAATATGAAACATACATAGGGGCTGAACACATATACTCTCCTTTTGGCAGTCGTGTAAAAATTACAACAAATATGGCTGACTTTCAATATAACTTGTCTTTAAGACATATCGTGAAACACGTTCATACATTTATTTTCACGTTAATACGTTAACTATCAATAATTTTTACTAAACATATATGTAACTCAAGGTATTTAGTTAATGCCAAGACGAAATTGTATTCTGAAAGTGCGTGATTATGAAAAATGCAAGTTTGGGTTTGTTTACGTTTTTTCCATTTTCTATTGGCGCACGGTATACTAGTATTGGAAACAAGATAATTGTTAATCGACATTATGAAAATAAAAGCGCTGTAACGCGGTATAATTCTAAAATAGTTACTCCAAGCATAGGTAATTGAAAGCTAAATCTGTTTATTCAAAACCGACTGAGCAAAGGCCACCCTGTTGCCATTAATAAATTAATACAGTATAGCATACGACAAAGAGCAACACAGCCGATCACTCCATAAAATATTGATCTTAATGTACTTGACACTGTTCTATCGCCTATTAAAATAAAAACATTAGCCGTACCTAGGGCCGGATTTAGAGGTTGAGAGGCTTCGGGGCAACAAAGAAGTGGAGGTCCCCTGGCCCCCAATTATTTTCCAAATAAAGTAGACAATTTTTTCGGAGTAGATCAGTTTTAATAATCAAAAAAAAATTACTAGTGTTTACTTGTTGGAATTAGAATTTTCTTTTTTCGAAATCTCTATTGTGGAGGCCCCGGGGCTGTAGTCCCGGTTGCCCCCCCCCCCCTAAATCCGGCCCTGGCCGTACCATGAGCTGCCGCCGATAACGCGGACTTAGTGTTGAAAATTTCCCGATTAAATCCCGTTTCATTCCAAACAGTTTGTTTTTTTTCCGGATTTTTTCGAAAAAGTTAATGAAATTTACCACTTTAATTTACAACTCTAAACTCTAAACCAAGGAGAATTAAGTCTAATTTTCACTTATACCAGGCGAACGCGATGTCACCGAGGAAAAATCAATTGAAACAGATGAAAAGGTGTGACAGTGATAGTAACATTATTTCTGTAAAAACTCGAAAAAAACGATATGTTCATACATTCCCGAAAAAAAAAATCTGATGTTCCATACAAACCTTGAGATATTAGTAGGCGGAAAAGTATGGAATATCAAATTTTTTGTAAAAGTTCATCAATATGACCTTTGAATAAACACCCTAAAGTTTGACCGGTGAATAAAAAATCAACTATATTAATTTTTTCACTTGAAGTGTTTCACTTAGGTACCCAACTTGACCTTATATTGAAGGAACCCTGAAAACATGATGCAATTCAAATAACACTAATAAACTAACAAGCTGAATGACTAAATAATGAGAAACGCCCACAGTACACTATTATAGTATAATCTAGATTTACATTGCCCAGTGATTATTCTTAGATCTATTTGTGACTGTCTATTGATACGAGTATCTTCATAAATAAAGCAAATTAATGCATTCAAATAAGTCCTCGGATTGGGAATTCTGATTGTTGGGAACAATTGAAAAGCGTCCGTCATAAGGTCATAACAAAAACATTATAATAATTATGACATGACATCATGAAGTCTATTTCACTCCAGATTGCCATCTCCATACTCCATAGAAATGAGATTATGTACATACGAGTATGTAGTGTAGATGGGTGAATCAACTTTTTTCTGTCTGTTATTGCCATGGTTACGGTCGCCTGAGTCACGCTGGTTTTATGTAAAATTATGCCACTTAAATTAGGCAAACATGCAAGTAGTGCATGTCTGTAGCTGACCCATTAAGGAAAGGGCTTATTAACACCAAAAAAAATATGTTTGCATAGTAGCATAATTTTTGGAAATGTGATGGATCTTTCTCAGTATCATTGACTCTACCAGCCTTTTTTTTACGTTGAGAAAATGCTTTTACGCATCCTGTGAGATCGTGAGACAGGTATGACGGACTACGGAGCATTGAACTCCACTACCGTCTAAAAACCCAACGAGTGCCATCTCCGCTTTTGACGGGGTGACGCAGGATCGCTTTGAGCATTCTACTGCGTCATAGTGACTCTACCAGCCTACCAATTTTTAACAATATCAAAGACGTGAAACAAATGTACAAACTTTTTGAAAAATGCTTTTCTTTCTTCTTTAAGCCCTAAGCCTCAAAATGAGGGTTTTTCAACAATAAATCTAGTGTTTCGATTTCCAACTAAGCTAGTCAATGGTTTTTAGTCGCAACAAAAAACATTTTTATGTACTTACGTAAAAAGTTGATGTGGGTCAGATTAGATCAGCACTAGTATTATATTAATTGCTTTATTGACCATTAGTCCAAGTCTGCTTATATTTGGAGCGCTAATTTGAAGTGATTAGGACATAATCATAATTCTATTTTATTGGTTTATTTAATTACCTATTATAAAGATATAATCACAATCAGACTAATGTAACAACTCTAAATAAGTTTCATAGCGTCATAGATAATATTACTTAAGCGGCGTGCAAAATGTTTAGTTGCGTCTGTGCCGTTTTTCTTAAATATTCACTTACAAATGACCGACTAAAGTTATAGGTCTTCGAATCTTCGAATAGTCCGAATATTTATAAATTTTATATCTGGATATAAAATGCATAAATCATATTTGTAAATTGATAATGGTAAGAAGACATTTTAGTTAAATCTGCGAGTGTGTGAGAGAATAACAAAAGGATCGTTTGTAAAAAAAAGGACCTATGTATTTAAGGCCTTAGTCAAAATAAAAATCAACATGGCGTCAATTATGTTACGAAAGTTAGTCAAACAAGCTATGTAGTTAAGTCTGTTCAGCAACCGTCGGCAGTAGTAAAAGGGGGCATTACAAAAAAGTAGGGTCGTATTGTTGATCGCTCTTAAAAAAAATAATTTATCGCCCTTTTTCTGTGCCAAAAGTTGTTACACAAAACTTTACTTGAACGTATTGCGAAACCACAAATCAAATTATTTATTAACTAAATATTTTTGTTTTGTAATCCCCTCTTTGGGTCACTGAGCCAAGCCAGTAAGTAAGTAAATATTTTTGATTTGTACTTTTTATTTTTCTCCAGTAGTCACACTACTTGATACTATATAAATTATAAATATTAGATGTCATATACCAAAGAAAAACGACCAAGAGCAGCTGAGTACGTGGGTTCGATCCCCACCTCGGACATTAGGTGATCTTGGTCGTTTTTCTTTGGTATATGACATCTAATATTTATAAAACTTTACTTGGTAACAAAAAAATACGTTAAATATTGTTTTAAGTAAAGGCCTTTAATAAATTAATTATGTACATTTTTTTGCAATGATCCAAAGTTGATTTCGTCCTCGTTAACGACTTTTTATCAATTGTTCATTAATTAGCTTTTCCGAAACATCTTGACAGTGGTCCTTTTCAGCAGTGTCAGCTCAGTTTTACAACGCTGTGACGGAATTTGGAAATATTTTATGAGGCTTTTTTGAGGATTGACAAATTGTTTAATTTTTATCGGCGTAAAACAAATAGGTTTTTTCTTGCAAAAAACATATTCATCAATCGGTGAAGAGTCAAGTCATTATTGGTAAAAAAGGAAAATGGCACAGTTTTCTTTATATAGCGTATACATTAATTAATTAATATCCTGGAACAATTTACACAAATCTACCCATTTAATGGGACATAAATTACCTAGCTCAAATTATGTCTTCAATGAACTGATTTTAAGTAGGATGTACATAGTCAACTGACGGTCGGCTGCAAAACATAATTAACGAGTTTGAACCTTGTTCTTTGGACATACGTTCTGAAATATGAACATATTTATAGACGTGACTGTACAAGTAAATGTAGCTGTGTTAGCTCTCATGTATTCAATTCAAATTGATAACTGCGAATGGTGACATTCTTGTCTTGGTCATTATGCATACTTGATTTAACTGATGCAATACATTGTCTACAGTTTAGATTCTGAACAAATCATCAATCATCATCATTAGTTTTAATCTTTGGTGCCTACTTATTTGGTTATTTGTCGGTGGAATATTTTCTAGCTTTCTCTAATTTTTGTAGGTTTTTTTTACCAAAAAACCTCAATTAATTCATGTAAATATGTGTATCTGGATTTTCATCTTTGCCCCCTGTACCTGTACAAGGTGAAATCAAAACTACAATTGTTCCATACATTTTCATCCCCATTTCACGATCGCCACTTGCCGCGTACGTAAATACAAACATAGGGAAACTTCTAGTTGAATACGGAACCCTAAAAATAACCTCGAGAATTCGAAGTATGCAATTTAAGCCAGGCGTCCACATGTTCGTATCGTACGCATCGGACGCATCGCATCGCATTTCTTCCACTGATATTACGATACATCAGGATGCTTAGCCAAGTTGCCAATCGCTAGCGCTTGATAGCGTATCGTAGTTTTCCCTCTCTGTCACTCTTGCATATTAGTGCGACAAAGACAGCTAGCTGCCTTTCGTTTACGATTGGCGATTAAGCGCTAGCGATTGGCCACTTGGCTAAGCAGCACCCTGATACGTAAGATGCGGAACAGTGGACGCACTTGTATGACTTTCTATACAAAGAATACTAAATGCGATGCGTCCGATGCGTACGATTCGGGTCTGTGGACGTCTAGCTTTAGTAAAGTATCTTTAACATGTATTAGTCGAATGTATTATGACAAAAAGGTGGCAGGCAGTTTTACTGATTAAGTCACTCAGAGCTCAATAGGTTGAGATATAGGCGTCAATAATAGTTATATTTCCATAGCTGGTATTTTTTATCTTAGGTATTTCTATTAGGTATTCATACAAGTCCGACCTTTTGAGGTCTTGCCTAGTACTAGGCCTTGTTCTTGCCAGGACCCGATGACCTTCTTAGGGCCCTATATATGCGGTTGGATTCTGTACTTCCATATAGTTTGCACTTAGAAGGCTTTACAAGCAGTTCTTGTGAGATCTATTCATATCCAAAATGAAATTCGCCGTAAGTTATTTATTACTTCAATAATTTAATAAATACCTACATACAAATATTATAAATGCGAAAGTATTTTTGTGTATAATAATGTCTATCTGTTACACTTTCACGAAAAAAAGAATGGAATCTATTTTCGTCAAAATTTGGTATGGGAAAAAATTAGAGTTATAGTATTTGTCGCGGAAAATTGTGGAAGTCTCCGGGGTACTTAGAGTTAACTGAATCCTAAGCACTTGATGTCGAGGGTAATAACTAGTTTACGATATAGTTAATGTTGACTTTGTTAATAATTTATTATTATGGGCTATATTATTATAATTTATTATTTATTATTATCCGAATATAACATAGGTATTCATGTATCCTATGTTATAAATAAAGTATTATTTCTTAGCGTTCCTCACTAAAACTGTAATTAAGTATAAAACCAACCCTTATGGTGCGACTCACAAATCGAAATTCAGTTTGTATATTTAGCATCATGTTGACGTGTTTTGATAGTTGTAATATAAAGTTTATGAGGAATCTTTGGTGTGCGAGCCAAATAGACTCCGTTGATCGATTGTTATGTATAGCTACCACATGATCGGTGCGATAGTAAGTCGCAAGTTGCAAATACATTGCAAGCCGTCCCTCTTTTATTAATATAGTTAGTACAGTCAGCAGCAGATATTGCTAAGCGGGCAGGGTGTTTTTTTATGAATAATACAAACACGTACATTACATAATCAAATTACATGAACCGTCGTTGGCTAAAGCTTAAAGAGTTTTGTGTGCCGATGGGGAGTTAGAAATAATTTTACTTAGGTTATAACCAGTGAATAAATATGTGAGTGAGAGTACGGTCGCCGTCAGTATTTGGTGAGCAGTTCAGCATATCCCTGTCGTCGACCGTACAATACCCGCTATAAAATGTACCTAACTAAGTATGGCTTCAAAAATGACTTTTAATTTGTCTTGAACTTAAAATGAACTTGGCACAACCTTTATTGCTAAGACGATAAGAGTGTGTTAAGATCATTCTGAACACCCTGCCCGCTAAGCAACATCTGCTGACTCTACCTAAAAGACGGGAAGTCTATCTCACCGCGACGTACTGTCGCACCAATCAATTATGTCCTAACATGTCTAATATACCTTAAGTGAGTAAAACCCTGGCCAGACTGATGTACCCTATATTATTTATAAGTTTTGTGTTACTGTAGTTTTCTGATTGTTGAGTCCTGCGTATGTGTGCTTTAGTGAATAAATTACTTTTTCTTTCTTTCTTTCTTTATCTAAATACAAACTGGTATTGTCAGGTGTTCTTCCTGCTGTGCTTCGTGGCTCTGGCGGCCGCAGCCCCGCAGCTCATCTACCCGGGGCTTCCTTACGCCCCCCTGGGGCTGGCTCCTAGGGTGAGTAGATACTAGATGTATCGTAGCCGTTGTAGGCCTTTTTGCCGTGTGGTGACGGCAGTAAGAATACATTTGTCACTACCCCAACTCCTCCTGCGGGTGTCGTAAGAGTCGGCTAAGGGATTGAAGTATCACTTACTATTAGTGATTTCATAAAAGATTGATGATGAGCAGCAGCGTCATCATAGTGGACACATTACTGCGATCGCCAATCCGCTTGCCCAGCGTGGCGATTATGGGCATTTGCCTCCTAATGCGTCTATACGCATAGTTAATAGGAGAGGCAGTGGACTATCATAGGCTGATGAAGAGGCCTTCTAGGAGCTCGGCCCATTGTCAATTTTATCTAAATGTCTCAAATCACAAACTCGGACAGTGGGTTTATGGTGGTACCTCGTCTAATCGTTTGTCGTCGTTGCCGTTACGTTCTAACAAGTATGGAAGTGTAAAAGTGACGCGTAGCACGATAAATGGATAAAACGGGACCATCATTAACCATGAGCTTATCAGCTTACACTTGAATTACCTACTGCAAGTTTTGAGTAGTAATGGTGCTCCCATATTGGTGTACATAATGTCATATAACAGGATCAAACGTAAACGGATATTCAGAGTTTTTGCGGTGGACAATCTAAAAGTTAAGGCCTATAAAGCTTGATTTTCTTGTGATAGCCTTATCTACGTTAAGACGTACTCCCTGTTTATTCCCTTGTATGATTTGATGAATCATTACCTACTATAAATGTTCACAGGCTGTTATCTATTGATCACAGGAAAGAAGGGGCTCTACTTCGACTTTTTCAATGAATTTTTCTTACCCATGTACTTCGTCTCCCATTTCCAGACGGTAGTGGCCGGCCCGACGGTGGTGAACGGCCTCGGCCCCCTGGGCTACGGAGGCCGCCTCGTGGCCCCAGGCTATATCGGCACCACGCTCATCTAAACCAGTCACACACACGCCACACGCGTCCATTGGCCACCCTGTCCTTGTAAATATTCGCTTATCATTGATTAAAATGCTTCCCGTCTAGTCGTTGTTTTCATTTCTAGTGTAGAAATTCCCACGACATAATTTCGTATATAGGGTATATTACTAGTAATTGGCCACTCTCCAGTAACTGGACACCTTATTTAAAAATTAACTCTATGTGCTTATACAGGGTGATTGGAAGACCGATGCAAAGCTAGTAAAGCAAAGTAAGTAGGTATAGAACATTTAAATGGACCGTTCTAAATGGTCTATACTTACTTCACCTTAAAGCTTTGCATCGGTCTACCAATCACCCTGTACTTAGAATTCATTTTAAAACGATGTGTCACTCTCCCTCTTCCAAAATGAATTCTAATTATAAGCACATAAGAGTTTATTTTATATAAAGGCGTGCACCAAACGAGCGGATGCTCGGATCTCCACTCTACGAAACTCGTTTTGTGCAACGAACGCATTTCGTAGAGTGGGAATAGATTGAGCATTCGCTCGTTTGGTGTAAAGCCATCTTTAGGTGTCCAGTTACTGGAAAGTGGCCAGTTACTAGTAATTTACCCTACGTATAAATTACCATCAGCCTCAAATTCTTTTTAGCAAACTGCTAAGAAGTATTTGATGCTGGCTGTACCATTTTTCCGCAGCTAAAGTATGTGTAATTTTAATAAAATATTTATTATACATGAGGAAACGGAATAATTTTTATCACGCATTTCTGAGGCCAAAAGAAAGAAAAAAAATTATATACAAATGCAGCTATTTTGGCACAAAATTTTTTTTTTGTAATTTTTTTACAATTTTTGAATGTATTTTCATATAAAAAGCAAATGTTATTCATAAAACTAGCACTTAAAATTAGTTTTCCAAAAACACAATTTTGAAAGGGTTTATTTCTCATTTTTTGACATCTATCAATGAGGATAGTGAGACTATTCTCCATAATGGCATCAACGCCATTAAAAAAGCCTTTTGTACTGAGTACTTAACAATAAGATTTTTTTTCAATTGGTCATAACTCTAAAACTAGGCGAAATCCAAAAAAGTATATAATATATGACATTTAAAATTTTTCCCTTTCCTCATGGGCACCGTGTATAATAGAGGTACCTACCAAAATCATGGGAATCATGGGAATCACTTCATGGAATTTTCTGAAGGCAATATAACCGGTAAACT